>VZRS01005152.1:760824-799958 GCA_013398055.1 Ifrita kowaldi | reverse complement strand
AAGGGTAAAAGCTGGAAAACTCATGGGCTGAGATAAAGGCAGTTTAATAGGGAAGATAAAAGCCACACGTGCAAGCAAAGCAAACCAATGAATTAAATCAGGTGTTAAGGCAGGTGTTCAGCCATCCCCAGGAGAACAGGGCCCCGTCTCAGATAACAGTGACTTGGGAAGACAAACTCCATCACTAGAAATGTTCCTCCCTTTCTCCTTGTTCCCCCACTTTATGTTCTGGGCATGGTGCCATCTGGTCTGGAACATCCCTTTGGTCAGTTGGGGTCCCCTGTCCTGGCTGTGTCTCCCCCCAGCCTCCTGTGCCCCCCCAGCCTCCTCGCCAGCGTGGCAGCACGAAAAGGCCTTGGCTCTGTGTAAGCCCTGCTCAGCAATGACAACATCTCTGTGCTATCAACCCTGTGTGCAGCAGAAATCCACAACACAGCCCCATGCCAGCCACTGTGGAGAAAATTAACTCTACTCCATCCAAAACCAGCACATCAGGTCATGGCAGAGTCAGTTTCTCTGAAGACTATGGAAAGGGTGAAAATGGACCTGTTTTTCAACTTCTTTTACATAGAATCACAAAACAAAAGTAACCTTGAATGCATTTTAAGTATGTAGGAATAAAAGCTTTTTTGCTTGTTTTTTTCTCAACAAGAAAACTGCTTTGTGTTTTTCTTGTATTATTCTGAAGCTTTGCAGATGTGGAAACTGCAGATTATCAAGATTTTGTTTATATTATTTAAAGTTTTCCTTTGCATGTCTTAAAATGCCAAGCATCAGTATAAAAAAGTAATTTTTCTGCTTGTATGTGGTTATTATGTTACATTGTTGACATCAGTAAGCTGTGGGTATAAGGTAATAGCTTGGAGTCAAAATAAACCTTAGCAGTGTTAGGGACACTCTTCCCATACCAGTTGTTGGTATGTATCTGCCTGCTGCTTCACAGAAGGAATTACATGTCATATTGTGGGAGATCAGCTCCATATCTATGTTTTCTTGTGTATTCTGTATCATTTGTGGAGTACAGTATTTGACTTCTATTGCTGTCAAGTGCACAGAGGCAAAGCTAGGAAAGCTGCTTCTTTTCATGTCTCTCAAGTGATACCCCAGCAGTTGAGTGCAGGAAGTTTTGGCTGTCAGTATACAAAGCAGTTGATTCACATTAAAAAAAAATTGGTTTAAATTAAATTGGTTTTCATAGATCGGTTTTCATGTGCTAGCTTTCTTTGATGTATCTGAGTTACTGAATCTCTCGATGTCTCTAAATTAGAAATTAAAAAAGGATTAAATACTACCTCTCCTGAAAGATACTTTCTTAAAGCATCCTTACTGCTCTTTAAAGTGACAAAGCCAGGACACAAATGAAGATATATTTTGTCTCACTCGCTGAGTACACCTTTCATTCGAAACTCAAGTGTGTGATTGTCTACATCAGTCTTAATTTACTTATGGAGGCTTGTGGTAGTAACTGCATGTATTTCATCTGTTAGGACATACCAATTAAATCCACCCATATAGACCATAAAAAGTTAGATCAAAAAAGTAATACTGAATGCGTCAATTTAGCAAATTAGAATAATCTATAAGGGATTCTTAGCTGTATAAAACATATTGTGCTTCGCAAATGCAAGCTATATTAAATACTCAGCTTGGTTCCTGACTGTATTTTTTTTAAAAAAAAGTCAAATTGTGCTTATTACTGTTTTGGGTGCAGAATTTCTTTCTAGGGTATTGCAATAAGTGGGAAATGGGCTTAGTATCGGAATATATTCTTATATTAAGAAGAAATTTAATTGTATGATATATGGCTTTCATACTTCACTTTCAGGGATAGAATTATATTTGTGTTGGTGACAATGGACAATATAAGACAGATGTCTCAAAGGTCATGCTTCTGTTTTGAAGAGACTTTGGTAATATAGTAAAACCTGTGTTTTCTGATTGTTTAGGCATACTAATGATGTTTAACTGATGTGTGTAAGGAATATATTGACCAAATGGACAGTAAGTTACTGTGTATTTAAGTCAAAGATGAGCTACCGCTATTTCTCCCGACGAAGTTTGACTTCCATGGAAAGGTACAAGACCAGATTAACCAACAGACTGATCTGGTCTTGGAAATAGTGTTTGTCCTCCCATGGCTTCAGCCATTTGGGTATTTACACTTTTCTAAAGAAAATAATGAAGTTTCAGTGTAGGATATCATAGTGGTGTGTGTTACATTAAGTTCACAGCCTTTCAGAAACTGAATAGCTTCTTCAAACTTTGACACTTGTTTGTGATAACAAGTTGCTGCTATTTTTTTAACTGGTAATTGATGGCAAAAAACCTCTAGACATTTGGAAGAGATGTAGTACTTCAACAAAGTAACAGATAACAGCATGTAAAAAGGAAATGTTTTTTAGGAAAATTAAGTACAGGGTTTATTAGTTCAAATTCTAGATGTGTATGTTTTCTAGGTATAATTTTAGGAGAAATCCCAATATCGATCACACTTCTTGCAGAAAATGTAGTAATTACATGGAGGTGAAGTGCCTAAATTCCTGGACAGTTTCGAGTTAACCTCAGTTTCCTCTTGGTTGTTTCTGGATCAGTTTTCCCAGTGCACACTAGAGGGCAATCTGCTCCTTCCCAGGGGAGCCTGCCGCTCCAGTGCTGGCTGGCGGTGATTCGCGTTGGAATACAAAATTAATAGCAAACTCTTGTACAAATTATTGCCCTGCTTGGATTTAGTATGGATTGTTTACCTAGATGTCTCTTTGGAAGCTTTGTAATCTGTAGTCGTTTTGATTTTAGTGTGGTAAGTAGGAGTTTCCCTCCTTGGTTTGAGTCCTGTCGTAACCCAGTCAGATGAAATAATCAAGTTCTAGCATGTCTCAGTTCCAGCAGTGACACAGTCTGAAGCAAGGATTATCACCATTTGTCAATTTGAGTTCCTTTTTCTGGAACTCAGAAAAGTAAGACCCTCTGTGCCTGATAGGGTAACATTGTAGTAGTGAAGAAAAATAAATGCATTTTTATGCTGTGACTCTCGAATGTCTCATATCTTCCTGTTAGACTCCAGAGCATGAGTGTAATTTTTCTAAGTCAAACATTTAGCAGACTCCTAGTCTAAGATAGAGATTTCCATTCCTGTTAGGACAGGTATATAAAAGAGGAAAACACTGACACCTCATGTATTTTTATTAATTTCTGTTTTATTACTTAGCCATATACATGATTTCATATAATGAAATAAGAAGAATCTGATAATAAACATTAGCAACTCATCAGTTTTAATCAGCAAACTGAAGACTGTCTTTTTTCATCTATTTTTTTCCTCATATATGCCCTTTTTTCTCTCCATCATTATTTTTTTGCTTCTGAGGACTTCTTGACTTAAAATCAAAATATCCTTCAGTGAAACTGACTCTCTAAACCTATCCAGCCTTGTGTTGTCTAAGTTTTTCGGTACTTTCATTCTTGGCAGTGATTGTAACTTGCGTGTATTTGGAGATGGTGATGTTTATTTTCAGTTGATAAAACAATACCAAGTTTGTTACTAGTTCCATAAAGACAGACTCAAAGTATTTTCTCAAAAGGTACTGCTGAAAAGTCCATCTAGAAACCTCACATAATTAGCTTTCTTTCAGAAGAGTGTATGATTGTGTTGCTTGTGTGTGAAGTGTTGAACTTTTTCCCTGCTCTCTTTTTCCTAACACAGGTGTTTTTAAACACATTTGCCAGATATGCAGAGACCATTAAGTGGAGGTCTGCTTTTGCACTGCATCCAGGACAGTAGCATATGGATATTTTTAATCCGTTCTGAACCATGCCAGTTTCTGTTGGGATGTTGTCAGTTTTTACACCACATTCAGTGTGCCTGCAGTAAATGGCACTTTCATGAGAGAATTCCAGCAAAACCCAGATTGTCAGTGAAGTGCTGTTGGTTGAGTAGTACATACCCAGCTAGAGTACACTTTACCATTAGAGGCAGATGGGTTTGGGTCACTGAAACACAAGTTCATCATTTCATTGGAATGTTGAAGATCCTTTGGTACTTTTTCAGCAGCGGGGAAATGATGGGACAGGAAGGTAATTCTCTAAGCTGCCTGGAGTCCAAATAAGATGAGGCTGCAAACCACAAATCACACTGTAATTTCAAAACCTCATAAAACTCATTCTCTTAATAGTGACTGATTTACAGATTTAGTGCATGTCATCCTGAAGATGGTGATGTTTCCAACTGAGTCTTGTGTATAAGTTTATACACTGCTTCACATTTCTCTACAGGAAGGGAGTTAAATTTAAGTGTTTGGTAAATAAATAAAATAGTTTTGGAGTACCTAAACTTTATCAGTGTTTTGGCAGGGGGTGGGGGGAGGAAGGGGAGGGAGATTTAGGAGTTAAAAGTAGCCAGATTTTTTGGTGCTGTTAGCTGTTGATTCCATTATATTAGTATTTTGTCTATAGAAAATTGTAACTAGCTATAAAACATGTACCTTTTAATATATTGGATATTTGAAGCATTTACTTGCATAATTCTCTCCTCCAAAGGATTACTGTTTTAAATCATGACATCAGAGCATGTGTTTTCGTTGGGTTTTTTACCTGATCAAAAATTCAGTGTCATTTTCGTAGAGTATTTTTTCCATGCTGTAATTGAATGTTGACCCTTATGTCACTCCAGGAAGTGGCAAAAAGAACGTTTGAAGGACAAAGAAGATCAAACAGCTGAGGAACTTTCTGAAGAAAGTGACGTTGAATTTGAAGAGGGTTTCAAAGTACCAGGATTTCTCTTCAAAAAGCTTTTTAAGTATGTATTGTGTACATTATTTTTATATTATGCTGCTGTATGCTGTTAATAATATTAGTAGTAATAGTCATGGTGAGTTCCAAGTGCCCTTTGCTGTAACTTTTACTTCAGTGAATGATGCCTCAACTTTTACTTCAATTGTTTCTGTAGGATTCTTTCTTTAAAAAAGATTTCAGGATCAAACTTCAATGAAATTGACTTACTGTGAGCACAAAATGCAATTACATGAAAATACAGATGATAACTGGCTGATGTGAATATTGTAAATGTGTATTAGCTAAACTATGAGTTGAGAAGCTCTCCTTGTCTATTTTTATAAATGCTTTCTTTTACTGATATTTGCTTGCTCCTAAGTCAGGTGTGGACTGGTAGAATAACTTTACTTTGAAACATAAGATGTTGGCAAGATGTGACAAAAGAAAACAAGAAATAATGTGTTTCTCTGATTGGGTGGAGTGAAAATTTCTGCCAGTAAAAAATATGGACAACTTTTTCTTTAAGTAACTACTCAAAGTATTTTCAAAGTAACTACTTGTAATTCATATGAACATTTTGCCAGGTAAAATTTTAAAATATAGAGAGTGAATTCTTAATTCCTCTGGTAGATGGAAAACACTCTACAATTCATTCTTCAGTTATTTAATGCTTAATTACAGATTTGAACATAACTGTTTTCTGTTTCAGTTTTTTAAAACATAGTGCCCAGTGATGCTTTCAAGTTCATGTCAAAAAAAACTAATGACAAACGACAGCCCAAACAAGTTAGCAGCTGACCAGTTAATTTTATCCATAATCTCTCCCTTAAATTTCATGCATAATGGGCTTGAATTCAGTTTTGTTGGCAACATCTCACACAGCAGGAAAAACATCTTCTCTTTCAAAAGCAAACTCTTAAAATTTTACTGTAGTAGAAAGCCCTGGTTTATAATGGGTGTGTGTGGTATCCCTTCCAAGAGAACCACTTAGTCTTGACCTCAAAGAAATTACTACTGTTGTCCTGTAGTCCTCAGAAGGAAAGCACTAGCTCTGAAATGGGCTTGAATCAATGACTTGGTTGCTGGGACCATACAGAGCCAATATGTGGTCTCCAGTTGTTTATGTGAAGGTACTGTACAAGTATTCATCTTGAGGACGGATGTGTGGTCTGAGCAACCCAAAGGGAAATGAAATAGAGTAATCACTAAAAATTAATCTTGAAGATGCAAGCCTCACTAATGAAGGGTATCCCTGCAAGCATGAGTCAGTTGGCAAAACTTCTTAAGTGGTTAGAAAGATCAATTGAGCTGAATGATTTGTCTGACTTGTAACTTAAATGCTGAAATCTCCAATGTAGGAAAGCCCATGGTCAATAGTCATTAAAAACTGTTGAGTTCTGAGCAAGTGTAGTACAAAACATGGAAGTATATTGACCCATGGGCATGTATAGCATGTGCTTTAAGTGATCTTCCTGCATAGTTAAAGTCCAAAGAAATTAGCTCATGCTGGAAGTAGGAGACCCTCAGGTCTGTTCTTTGGTAGGCCTGTTAAAGTGGACAGCCTGTTTCTTCCCTGCACACTTGCCTGCTTTGGTGAACACTGAGCAGGAAGAGCATTGATGCTGCTGTGGAACAAAACCGAGCAGAGCTGCAAGCACTGCCTTATCCTGCCTGCACTAAGCCTGTGAGAATGTTCTCTGTATGAAAAAGAAAACAGGCTTCATCATTATTTGCTTCCAGTGTGATTTCCCTAGTAAATCTGAAATGCAGTTTTGTCTCTGCAACAATGCAGCTGAACTTTGGTAGCTACTGTGGTGAATTTTGAAGGCTGCATCACAGCATGGTTGCTCATGTGAAATACAGTCTAATATAACTGTTTTGGAAGACCAGCAGCACTTTTATTTACTTCCAGAATATTTTTGGAATTAAAAAAAATCGGTGCAGTAAAAGTGTAAGGTTGAAAAGAATTAATTATCTTTCCATATAACCACAAAAAATGGAGGGGGATGTGTTCCTTTAACTTTTGCATAGTTACAATTATTGCATGTTTATATGATTATACAAAGAATGCACCTGCATTTTTCATGTTTTTAAATAACCATGGAGCAGAATTTTTCACAAGCTTAATTATCTACTGTGAAGCTTTCTCAGGAGAAGGAAGGAGAGGGAGAAATATGCTTATAAATTCATCCAGTTTTAAAGCTCTCTGTGTAATCCTAAAAAATAATACAAATTTATATTAGGAAGTTATTGAATGGTTGTCTTCTGAAGAGACATGCTGAACATTAGTCTGGGGGAGCAACTTATGACTGGAATTAGGGTTATCTTCAATTCTTTAATGTTTGTCAGAAAATGTTTTGTCTTCATAAAATGTAGTAATGATAGCATCTTAATCCAATTATAGCTAATCTTGCAAGCCATTTCATAGTTGTTTTATAGATTGCTGCATTTTAAGGTGAATTAATTTCTAATAAAAGGGTTTCTTAAGGGCTTCGTGGCATAATGCTTTTGAGACACCAGCAGATAGTGTGCTGTCTGAACCATTAGATGTGTTCTTTGATCATCTTTTTTTAACTACTCAAGCCATTTGTTTGTCTCCATTTAGCATTCTCTAAATCCATACCAAACTCATCACAAATTGATTTTTAATAGTACTTTGTAGACACTAGTGTCGTTAGCTGTCAGTAGTCCTAAATATTATTTGTTCAAGGATGGAAACAGGATTTTGAAATGCACACAAGAAATCACCTAAAATGAACAACCCCTATTTAAAATAAAAATGTTTTGTTCTTTGCTGTGCTCTGCACTCCAGAAATGCATACCATCAAGAAAATTATCAGTAACCTTTTTTTGCCTGTAAGTTACAAAGCACTGGGGTGCTGAAACGTTTGATTTTTTTTTTTTTTTTAATGTGATTTAAAGATACGGTTTTTCATTTATTTGTTTTGTTTTCAATTTAACCCCCACATGTGTGTATTATTCCTACTGGGCTCAGTATTTCATATTGTTATAAAAAGGTATGTCCTAAAGTGATTGTCAGTCCAGCATCTTATCTTCACCTTTTTAGCTTGCCATCATAAATCTTGCTTTCTAGTCCACTTCTTTTAAGTGGAATGTGTTTTACATTGTTGCTTGTACGATTTCCAGTGAAGGACAGAGAATAGAAACTGCTTTGATGCTCTCACATAATGCTCTGCTGTATCCCATGCACTGCAGTAGTTTCTATTGGTTAGCCTTGGGTTTTTTCTTCATTGAAAGAGACTAGATATTATTAAATAAATTTATGTAAAAAAAAGCATGGTTTGGCAATGTGATCAGTTTTTGTAGTGGAGTATGAAGTCGGTAGCCATTACAAGTCAACCTTTTCCTTCGGTTCAAGGTATATGTGCCAAATAATATTATTTACTAGACCCTTGCATGTTGTCTTTTCTGAAAAGATAATGCTTCATAAGAGTAACTTTCCAAGTTGCTTTTAGCACTTAAAATATATATGAAATAAAATACCCTCTAATTACCATGACTGTCGGTTTAATTAGAAATGTTTTAGTGTTGCATAAAGAACAAAAGTCATGTGTAATGTCTGAGTGCATCAAAAATGTATGACCTAGTAAATACAGCACTCATGTAAAACACACATCCAGCATGTTACTGTAACTGGTATAAGAACCTTGCCAAATGATTAATTCATGAGTACTTTCTGTTATGATCTGTATTATCAAACATTTGCCATCTTCTTTTTCCTTGTTTTAGGTACCAGCAGACAGGTGTTAGGTGGCTTTGGGAATTGCACTGCCAGCAGGCAGGAGGAATTCTGGGAGATGAGATGGGATTGGGCAAGACCATTCAGATAATTGCCTTCTTGGCAGGTCTGAGCTACAGCAATATGAGGACTCGTGGTTCAAATTACAGGCAAGTGCTTCTCTGCAGACTGTCAGTCTGTGGAGCTCAATTAATATTTCATCGGATGTATTACTGGTGGAGGAGGGTCCTGTGAATTATTAATGACATTTCAATTACAATATTCCTTTAATTCTTTTAGTGGGGGACATCAAAGGAAAAATTTTACGAGACAATGGAGCTGTAGGGCAGGAAAAATTAAACATGTAACACTTTTAATGAATTCCAGGCATTGATGCTTCGTTTTGCAGATGAGCCACGCTAGATATTTTGGGTCAATACAGTGTCTAAGGTTACCTTCCACAAATGGATTGTTTACAAACTCAATTACATTAATATCAATAGTTTACACAATATGGAATTTTAAATTAGATGTAATACCTTTAGTTCCATTTATTAAATTTTACATTAAAATATTTGTTCTGGCAAGCCACCAGGTAAATGTTTTACAGGAAGTAACAAGCTGATTTGCAGTGAAAGTTAGAGTTTCTGATGGGCAGGGAATTATCCATGCCAAAAATTGGTAGTAAGAGTAAAACCAGTAAATTATACAGCGGATTTTCCATCAGTTTTTGGTTTTCTGTTGTTGCTTTTCAAAACATATGCTACCATGACTGGCCTTTCTTACAAGATATTTTACGGTTTTTTTGTTACTGAACAATGCTTTAAAATTTCTTCTTCATAGGTGAAATTACTGGCAAGACACTTGTTTATGTCCTCGGATTTGTGAATGCACACATGAATAGTACTTGATTTTTTTACTTCTGTTGGCCTGTGTACCTGATGTAAATAGCTACATGAAATTTAGCAACTATCATAGTACTGTCCTAAACAGAAATAATTGCCTTTATATAGAGGTATGTTTGAATTATGTTCAGCTTGTACATGGGTTGTAAAATAATGCTTTAAGGAGAAAATATTCCTGTTCTCTTTCCAGTTGCTTCCTAATATAGCCTTAATATAAAAAAACCCCATAGGTCCTTCATCACTCAGGCCAGTTGATTTACTTTAATATGGCTGCCTGGTTAAGGATGCTACTGTCCAGATTATTTTATATTCCCTACCCCACTTGGGAGACCACTGAGTTGATGGAAATCCTTCAGGGACATCTCTTGACACTGTTAAATAGCGTGAAACTACAGTAAAACTTTGAAAAGGCCAAAATCGATTTGCCCACCTAAGTTGCAATGTTCTTTTTGTATGGAAGATAAAGTGTTGGATTTCTTGTTTTGGCTGGTGCATGTCATTGAGTCCATCATGATAGTAATTCCGTGGGAGGAAACAAGGTGTGGGTGAAGTTTGCTCTGGTTTTGCTTGTGTGCTGTAAGGCAGACAGTCTAAACTGCTTGATCTTTCCTAGTCGAGTGTTTTCCTCCCCTGGACTGAGAAGGCAGTAATCCTGGTAGCCAGTAGTACTGGTTAACTTGTTCCTGCTTGAAAGAGTGTGGTCTGATAGGCAGGAGACTTTCTGGGCAGCCTTGCTGCAAAGGCAACACTAAGAGTGGACAAAGTTGTGTTGCCAGCACTAAGTGTCTTGCAGCCTAGCTTGGGTCTCATTACCTTGGTGTGCAACAAAAACCTTTTCACTATAGGCTTGCCGTCATTTATTTGAGACATCAGATGAGAAACTGACAGAAAGTTTATACACTGATTATTTACCCATCTGTGCTCTTCAGGATGCTGAGACATAAACATAAACAGCTCAATCTCTACTTTGAGTGGCAGAGATTAATTTCCATGGTGCTTAGGTAAATAAAAATCCATTGCCCCAAATTGTCCAAGAACACGTACTGCTCTTGCTGCCCCCTTCTCTTATTTTCGCTAGGGTTTAGTTATTGTTTCAGCTTGAAAACGTGATTTGCCATGTGATCCTTGGCAACATTTGGTTATAATGAAACATGTTTTCCTCTGTTAATTTTTGGAGTCTTTAAAGATTATAAATACAGTATGAATACAGCTTCCTTTTTCTTGGTAGCAAGTTGCAGGAATAGATCTTATGTGCAATTCTAATTGCATTCAATTAAATAACAACAAATAAAGGATACTTGTGAATTTGGGCTTTATAAACTAGAAGCAACAGAAGAAAGAGATTTGGATATATTGATCATACATTATATTGACCATAAGCTATTAGTACAATGTGTCTGTGAAAAAGGGACAGAATACAATGTGACGATATATTTGGAGTAGGAATAGGACAATATTGTCTTGGTACAAGGCACTAGTAAGAGTTTAGTTTTGAATGTTTTTAGTGACACCTCTGTTCAAGGAAAGCAAATATAAATTGAATGGGCAGCAGAGCAAGTCTTGCAGTGTTGCAGTAATTAGGAGAATGCAGGATGCCTCCTAAGTGTGGCAAGCAGAAGTGTATGATTTGTTTAGTTTTGTGAAACAGCTCAGACTGGAAGAAACTAGATGACTCTTTTATATAAATAAATAAAAGATCTCAAGATAATAATAAAATGCTGGCTAGTGGAAAGTGATTAGAGTCAGACTAGACACAAAAGAGTTTTCACACAGCCAAGTGGAGGGAGAGTGGATTTTCTGAAAATTGATCCAAAGAGGTGTGAACTCTTTGTGTAAGCTGAGGGGGAAAAAAATCTGGATAAACCCTGCATGTGAGCTTGTGTGATACAGACCAGGGGAATAAACAGAGGTATTTTGTTACTACCCACGAGGAATGAGAAACTAGCATGTTCTGGGAAGGTTGGCTTTCTTGCTTTAGATGTTTTTAAGAGCAGTAGCAGTGGTTATTTGGATTTGTAGCATAGTTGAAGCTACTTTTTGCATCTCCAAGCTCTTATTTCCCTTTGGATTGCTGGGAGTTTTTTAATTAGACCATGTAAGGTTGTGTTATAGTATTTCATAATAAGCAACGTCCAGGTTGTTGTGTATATATATAAGCATATGTATAAGCTTTTAATAAAGAATATTATTTCTTCATGTCAGCAGTTTCTGAAGGCACTAAGGGATTTGGTTTTTTTTAAAGTGGGGTGTTGCTGGTGTCTGAGGAGTCCTTTATTGCTATCAGTATGTGATCCTGAATGTATATTGTGAACTTTTGCATTGTTTATTTATTACCACTTGGGTAGTACATAGTCAGACACAGGTCAGTGAATGATAACTGAAGCTATTGCCTTTGTTTGCAAAGTCATTTTGTTCCATTTTTTTAAAGAGCAAATATATTTGAAAAATAACTGCTGGTAACCACTACTTAAAATATTTCTTACATGATTGTTGATATTTATTTGTGGCAGTAGTATTTTTTATTTGGCTAGTGTGCAAGAGATTTTTCCCTTCTTAAACTTAAGAGCAGCTCTGAACTTAATATACAGAAAGACTTTGTTTCAGACTTCTTTAGTGATTCTCAGAAACAATAATATAATTACGAATAAGAAACTTATGAGACAGTTTGAGCCAAGCTCAGATCTCAACTTCCATGGATGATACAGTCTGCCACTTTAGAGCCCTTCTCTTATGTATAAACTATGGCGATGAGAGTACAGTATATTACCAATATGAAGCAGAACACCTGTATGTAAGTCCATTTGTGAGACTCTAGCTACACATTCTGTATAATAGAAGTAATAAAATAATTCCTTGTTAATGATTTCTTTTTGCTTATGGAAACAGCAGTCACTAAAACGTGATTTGTAATATCACAGGAGGAAGTTCCCTTATGCCTTATTGTTTGGAGCTTTTCTATTCCTGTTTATCGTGATAGATGCATCCATTAACTGTTCAGTGGGTAGATTCTTTTAGCAGTATCCTCTTCATCTTCCTTTAAAAAACAGAATTCCAGGAAAACAAATTGCCAATTAATTTCCATAGCTCTCATATTCCACTTCAGCTGTTAAATATGTCATTTTAATATGTGTGTATTTTAATGAGCCACTTAATAGAGATTATTTATTTCACATTAAGGGTTTTTTTCCTTGAATACTCTATTTTAGGTACCAAGGATTGGGTCCAACAGTGATTGTTTGTCCAGCTACTGTGTTGCATCAGTGGGTGAAAGAATTCCACACTTGGTGGCCTCCGTTTAGAGTCGCTGTGCTCCATGAAACTGGTTCTTATACAAAGAGTAAGGTAATGATTGACATCCATTTTGTAATTCCAGAGGCTTTTTTTTTTTTCTTGTCACTAGCAAAAAAAAAATCCCCTGTTGCTTAATGCTTCTGTGTAGGAAAGCTTGGGCCTTTTCTCTGAATGTCTTAAAAGAGCAAAAAGTTCATTGTCTTGTGTAAATTTGGTAGTAAACTGGACTAAAAGAGGATGACATAGAATACATGTATGTTATGATAAAGACTTGTATTGCCTGAACAAATTAAACATAGTAACAGGTTTCTTGCTTGAGCTTTCCTGGTGCTGTAGTCCATGCTAGCAGTTTATGATGAGACTGCTTGTACACCACTTAAATGCTTGTAGCACTTGTGAATTCTCTTCTTGCATTTCTGTGCATCACTATGCCGTTGATCTGATATTTAATGTGTTTGTGTGAGTGGGCAATTTCTCTGCAGTTGGTTGCTGTCAGTTGATATCACTTAGTCTCATTTTCTTTAGTGACAGAGTTACTTCATTAGTTTTCATTGTTTCAAGCAGTACCCTTTCTGTCTTTCAGTTTTCTGTGTCAGTCTCTTCATGTTCTTTGTTTGTTTCTTAAGCTGGAAAGTCTGACTTATCTGAAGTTTCATACTTTGGTACCTTACAGGAACAAAACAAGGAAAACTTAGATTTTCATTTTTCCCTAGCCTTATATTTCAGATGCTTAAATGGATTTTTAGGATTCAGCAAAGCATTTTTAAATTTCTCTTTAAATATTTATTGAATTTCTTGTAATAACATTAAGATTATATGGTGCTTAATTGCACTTGATTAAACGTATTCTGAAGTAATTGATGCAGTTACAGTACATGGCAAAAAAGGAGTAGCACACTCTAATGTGCTAATAGCTTCCTGTTGTTCAATTAACTTGGTGTGTTTTCAAGCCCTAAAAGTCTGTTGACCTCAATAACATGGTCGCATGTCTTCCTAAATTAAATCATGTGTGCTTGTTTTGGGCTGTTTGTTAATTAATGGACTTGACAGACTGACTTAAATTTTTCCATCTACAGGAATAGTCAGGTTTTCAAGATTTCACTTTCCCATTGTCATCCTTCAAATGCATATTCAACAGCTTAAAGATATTTGCACTTTCAAGCAGATTTGGAGAACTGAACCTAATGCCTCATCTTCTAAGAGCTGCAACAGTGCTTTAAACAAGTGTCACTGCTGATAAGGTCTTAACCTCATGCACATTTTTTTCCTAGATGCCTCTTAATCAGAGAAGAGCAAGCTAAAGTAAGGAAAAACCCCCAACTTTCCCATTCTAGTTCCCCTTATACCTGCAATAGAAGTTTGCTACTAATAAATTAGCATAAGTAACACTTGTACACTGAAAATATATCATAAAATACAGGACAGGTGATTTACTCCTGCCTAGGGTTTATTTTCAATATACATTCTTTCTATGAATACTTTAGTGCTGATCTGATCTTACAGCAATTCCATCTGCTGATAATCTATGGCATTACAGAAGACCACTTTTGCATCTCTTAACTTTGTAATACTCATCCAGGGACCATTCAGCCCTTATGCTCTGGCATAAGACATAAAAGATTAAGTAAGTTAAATAATATCAAAATAGTGGTTAGACTGCATAATTTTTTTGAGATTAAATTTACACAGCCAAAAGCCAGCTCCCTGTTCACCTGTGGTCTCAGTGTTGCACAGGCCTTATAATTAACTGACAGTTCCAGGATTCACTTGTTCTATTAGTGTATCACAGTTTATCACAAAGTAAATGAGAAGATTTTTGTGCTGGACAGCTCCAGGAGAGGATTGGGGAACTGAACTTAAGGTTATTTCAGCCTCTGAAGAGGTTACAATTTTCTGAACCCGTGGAGGATCATAATTGTTCTCCAGACTAACTGGTCATCAGACAGTGAAGATACTAATGGATTTTGAGGACTACCTTATCCTGTAGTGGTTGGCCAGCAGGTTGTGGTAAAACACAGTATGCAGCTTGTTCTCTGCAGGTCTATGGAAGAGTCTGTACAGGTCTATGAAAGAGGAGTAGGTGATTTCTGAGAAGCAAGGAATAACTGTAAAACTATTGAATGAGAATTTTGGAGAAAAAGGGTTAGGCAATGATAGATGTCCCATAAGGCAAGACAGTATTTCATTGCAGAAACAGAAAACAGCTGAAGTTTCACTTGATAAAATTTAAGTTGATGTTTTAGGTGAGATTGATGTACATAATTTTTACCATAACATTGTCAGGAATCCTGAGATCTTAGCAAATACTGTATCTTTCAACATTGGTGAAATTATATGCTTTTATGAATAGGCATTTTCTGGTGTACCTTCCAAGATGCACAAGCATTGTTGTAAGAGGCTGTCTCCCAGTTCTTCAGAGTTGCCCACAGAAGTATTTCACTTGACAGTGAAGAGTGGGGAAGACATCTGTTCTGATTGTTTCATCATAAATTGATTCTAGGCAATACTTCCCACATCTGTTCAGTTAGTGACACTTCTTTATTGTTACAAATGGACTTTGAGCAATGTGGTAAATGAACAGCTCACTGATTTTTACCTTTTTACCAGTCCATTTTGGTTTTCTTTACAAGCAGTTATAGGATTTTCACAATAATGGTATGAAATAGCAGCCTGAATTGTGAGCAGCAGATTGACTGCCAGTCTTGTCAGCCTGTTTCAACTTAGTCACTGAGACATCTCGCTGCTATAATATTTGTGTCGTTTTTAGCATATGTGAAGTTTCCAAAGACAGACTGCGTTACTCCTTTTCTAAAATAACAACGGTAGAAAATTCTGGCAGTAGAGGAGGGAAGTGTAAATGTCCAGTTTCACCCCTTGGACTATGACTAATTTAAAGGCCTTCAGCTATCTACAAAGGAAGGCAGATTGCTACTTTAGATGATGAAAGGAAGACACAGTAGCAAGTTGGAGGCGTTTCCAAGACTTTTGAGCTTGTTTAAAGCATTCAGATGAAATGTAAAACTTGCTCCTTTTTTTATTATTATTATTTTTGATTACAGAAGATTATTTAGCTCTTGTAAAATGATAAATGTGCTTAAGTTGGAGCAGTAGGTGGAACCAGATCTAAGTGATAATCTTCCCCTGTGAAGTCAGCTTTCAGTTTGAGCAAAGTATAGCATTTGTGGCTAAATGTGTCCTGCGGTGCAGTCTTATGCTATTAAGCTCCAACTTATGGTAAACTATGGTTTACACTCAAATCTGATCTGTAAACATTGAGTGCTCTGAGACCTCTAAGCATGAGAGAAAACAAGGAAGTAAATCTAATGTAGTGTATCACAAGTGCTGTTTTATTTATAGTATAGAACAGAAGGTAAGGAGAAAAAACTTTTATAGTGTTGGGAGAAAAAGCCTTCTTTGCTTCTGACAAGCAAAGAGCTTGTCCTGGTGTTTTAAAACTTCTGTTGGCATCTGAACATTTGTAAATCATAGAATAGGCAACATGAACTTTGGTTATCTTGTTCTACATCTCACGTATGGAAGGAGGCTGTATTTTTTAAGTTCAAGGCTGAACTTTTAATTTCTTAATCTTTAGAACAGGTATCACTGAGGTTAACAATTTTTTCTGATGTTAGTCACATACCATTTGTAAATCTGTAACTTTGCATTCCCTTATTCTGGTCAAATGCAGGACACAATTCAGCCCTAAAAAGCAATTGTCAATTCATGATGCTTGCACGTGTGAAACCATCTACTTGAAGATGACTTTACGCATGGAAAATTTTAGACTTTCTAATCTCACAGTAGAGTACATAATCTACATGTGAAGAAAATAAATTTCAGAGGTTACTGTTATTGGTATGATTGCATATGGAACCTATATTTTAGCCAAAGGCTCTATTTCTGAGTTAAGGACCAAACTCAGATAAAATTAGTATTGTGCGCCAAGAAGTAGCATTGTTGTTAAATATGTACTAAGTGCTTTAGCTCTTTATTGCAACTTTTACATTATTAAACATTATAATGTGTTCTTTTGAAGCCTCTTCATGGTGCCATTTAGATTTTTTTGTTGGGACGAGGAAATAATAAAGAGGTTTTATATGTTGAATTTATGGATCCCCAGGCCTAATGGTTGGTTATGAGATAGTGATAAGCCTGCTGAAGAATGCACTTTTGATTCAAAGATGATGTATGGTTGTATAAGTGACTAGATACTATCTCTGACTTCACGCTTGCCTCAAAGGTATCTGAATGTTTAGTGAATTTTGTAGTTATCACTAGTCTATTTCTTTAAGTTCAGTCTTAATGTACACATTTCTGTCCAAGAAAATTACCATTTTTAATACACAATATGTAAGAGTTCAGAATTCAGGTCCTCTTAAATATTTTTTAAAAGACTACTTTATCCCAAAAAAAGACAAACCTTATTTCTGTAAGCATCAGTCCAAAAAATGGTCCTGTTTTTGTACCTTCAGAAACAAATTTATAGGTACAGTGAGGTACCAACAGGAAAAAAGTATTTGCTTGGAGGTATGTCCTTAGAATAAATCATAAACCTTTTAGCCTTACTAAATGGTGCTTGCCAGAAATCATCCAGTCTTTGTGCATCTCATGTGCTCCAGTGAAAACAAGGCAACGCCATCAACTTATCACCCAAGGTTGGGAGAAGATACTGTCCCTGAATTGGAAAGGCCTGAAGTACTGTGCTGAACAAAAATGCAAGTTCATAAATACTCAATTTGCTCACATGTTCCTCTATTCATTAGCATCAGATAAAGGCCAGAGTGCAGAATTTCAAAATTAGATAACTGCTGTGTTATCTATCTGTGCCAATCTTCTGGCATTAGTAGGATTTGTCTCTCTCAAGAAGACTTTTTTTAATTTAGTGTAACAGTGCATGACCTAGAATATTTCATTTAAGTGTATTTCCAGAGAAAAAATAAAATTAAGTTAGATGTGCCTTAATCTAACAAAACAAGACTCTAGACTAAAGAATACATTATAAAATACCATAAATAATGAAATACCACCCCCTCAAGAGTTTGTATGCAATATTAGATCTGTTACCATGTTTTAAAATATTTTAAATTATTCCGAGAACTGCACCTAAAGTGAAGGCAACCTTGAAAAAGTACCCCATGCAGTAAAATGAGACTTGGTAAGTGTTGTAGTGTGAGTTGATAAAATTGTGTTGTTGTATTTCTTCATTGTCAGCACAAATCCTTGTTTATTAAAAATTTAGCTTGAAGGAAACTTTAATTAATTACAGGTTCAGTAAATCCTGACTAGGATTCTGCTGTGGTGTGTTTACAGTGAATGGCCTTCATGTGCCTGTGTTTCACTTCTGTTCTCTCTGCTACCTGACAGCGTGATTTATGGCTGTTGTTTTCTACCAGTCCACTGTTTGCCCTCTAGGAGGGATTGGTCTCTTGAGCCTCCATAATAACAGCAGCACTTTCACAAAACATCTTTTAATGACAAGAGTGTAGCATTCTGTAAGTCAGGCTAATTGCAGACATACCCTATTAATTGCAAAAATTAGGAGAGGTTACATATTTTACAAGCTTTTAATTTTAAATCACCCGAGATGATTTGTCTTAAGTGTTTGGGTAGAGATGTCTACAATATTCTATGATAGACCATTGTTGAGACTCAAGAAAAGTTGCAGACTATGGATAATGTACCAGATAGAATTAAGCTTTGGATGTCCACACCTGCAGAGAAATCCTACTCTGTCTGTAATACAAATTATTCTAAAGATTACTTATTCTTTCAAGACTCGTGGTATCAGCATTAAATAATGTGTTGTGGTTTTATCAGGAGATGATAATCAGAAAAAGATATTCTTGAATAGTTAAACTCAAAAGAGATTTTTGAATCTTCGGGTACATGTGAGCAAGTAATTTTACAGTAAAAGATCATTGACACCATCTGAGTTTTTGACATGGGTTTTTCCCTTTTGTTTGTTTTTTTAATTGGTTTTTTGTGGGTTGTTTTTTTTCTTAAAGGCACTTCTGGTAATAAGGGTTTTGTCTTTCATTTAGCAAATGTGGTGGTGGTTGTACTTTCTTGTTTTCCCGTCTCATCATCTGCTGTTTAAGTCTTCTAAATTTATATGTGGAGGATCAATGCAATAAAGATGAGTCCTGAACACTGTCAAAAGTGATATAGACTGTCTCTGCCCTACATAACTTGCAGCTATAAAGGCTAGTTAAAACTTGGGGAAAGATTAAAGCTTTCAAGAGAAGCACAAAATTTGAAGACTGATAGCAACTGTATTAATTCTATTAATGAGAATGGTTAGACAGAATTTAGGATTAAACAAATACATTTTCGTATTTGTTTTTCAGTATTTCACTTGTTTAATTTTCCTCTAACATTCTTGATCTTGCTTGCAATACACAAAGCTTGGTTTGTGAATATAGGAGAACTTGAAGAAATCAGTTACCTGAATCAAATCCAATGTTTGTTTTTTCAGACATTGCCTTTAAAAAATTAAAAATAAAAACCACTGTTTCCTTCTGACCAGGCTTTCAGTCAAATCCTGATTTGCTATAACACAGTATTCAAGTGCTTCATTCTTTGACAAATGAGCTGAGTCATGTAATCAAAATCTAGCCTATACTTATTTTCTTTGCTAAGTAAATGATAGATCTGCTTTTATAATACTTTCTATATGTACCTTGGATAGCAAATCTCTGTATGTGTAGTTCAGTAGGTCTGAGAATTCTGCCTCACTGACAACATGCACCTTTTGCTTTTAGGTGAAATTAATTCATGAAATCGCTTCATGCCATGGAATTTTAATTACTTCTTACTCATACATTCGACTGATGCAGGACAACATCCACACGTATGATTGGCATTATGTCATTCTGGATGAGGGGCACAAAATCCGAAATCCAAACGCTGCAGTCACACTTGCATGCAAGCAGGTACTTTATACAAAATAAATTTAAGTGCTCTGGAAGGAGGTTCCAGTATCTAATAGCCTATCATAAAAATATATGTTTGATCATTAATAAAGAATAAAAGCATAAATCACAATGGTCTATTTGACTATTTAACTTACTTAACATTTTTAATGAATTTACATGAGTAAATTTACAGAAGTATGGTAGAGGAAAAAAAATTAGGAATTTTAAATTGCATAGTAATTTACCAGTAGGGATAAATGTCAGATTGCTGGTGTGAATTTTCTGCTAACAGTATATGAACAATGTATTGCAGAAACCTGTATTTTTTTATGAGTGTGAGGCCACATATTTTGACATGAGAATTTATTGGTGGTGAAATTGAATATCCTCTTAGGCAGGAGGCAGGATACACCATGAGCCATGCAAATAACTTTCTTTTGGTTTTGTGCTTTTTATTAATAGTTCCGCACACCCCATCGAATCATCTTGTCTGGCTCCCCTATGCAAAATAACCTAAAGGAGCTCTGGTCCCTCTTTGACTTTATATTCCCAGGAAAACTGGGAACACTGCCTGTGTTCATGGAGCAGTTTTCTATCCCGATAACCATGGGAGGATATTGCAATGCCTCTCCTGTCCAGGTAAATGCATCCAAAATAGCATTTTGCTTGAAGGAAACTGTTCCAACTCTTACTGTTGTTTCTAAACTGATTTCTCAATGTACTTAATGCTGTATGTTCTAGACACTGACCCGAAAAAGAGTTGTGTGTGTGTGTGTTTTACTGCTGGTTGTGTAAAATAACTGTTCAACTGAGACTGTTTAATTTATACAGGAGTGCAGCTTATATACAAGGTTTTCTTGTCAAAAGCCCTAAAGTTTAAGTCATTGAAAGTATTCTTTGATATGAAGTAAAGATAAATTGGGGTGGGAGGTTACTGATCCTGCATTTTGATGTATTTAAATAGAACTTTCCTGTTTGCTATCAAGCTTTGGCAAATTATGCAATTAGAGGAATCCTTAAATCCAAACTGAAAACGATTTTTATTTTAAAAAGCTAAATTAGGTGTTGGAAGTCTGGAAGTAGATAACTAATTTTGAAAGCAAAAAATCATCTGGGAAATTATTTTGAATAAGTGTCTATTAATCTTTGTAGTTGTGGTTCTCAGTATTGATGGCAGGCTGTTGTATTGATTTCTAATTAGATGACAAATAAATTGTCTGCATCATGATCTGCAGATGAAGTTTCATATAAATGCTAATAAACTTGTATCCTTTTAACTATTATTTGTAATGTTTTGCATGCATTGCTAAAGTTTTATTTTCTTTTCAAGTTCAAGTACTTCTCTTGTATAAATATCAGTAAGTTACTAAGTTGGTCTTTCAATTGTTTTTTTAATATCAATAATTTATTCTGCTGTTTGCTTTGCTTCAAGACAAATTAAGGTATTTTCAGCCATTAGGTACAGTTAATACCTACCTCACACATCCACTACCCATTATAGAACCATATGCTCCATTTGGGGCTGGAGTGACCTTTACCTTCTGTGATCGTGGGGATTTTCTTGTACCGATTTTTTTTTTAAAGTCTCAAGTGAGCACTGATCTTCACTTATTGTCTGGTAACCACCACTGCTGCAGGCTTCTTTTTTGATCTTCAGTATATGTATTAGCTACTTTTTCATGAGGATTTTGGTTTTGCACAGATTTATACTCACTTCTTTCTTTGGTTTCTAAATTAAATATCTTACTTTTTGTCTCTTTTAAAGACAAATCTGGGGTATCTGAGGAAGCCTTACTTACTCCATTTTATTGTTACTAACATGAATTTTATTGCAACTCATGTTGAACATGTAACTATAGATCCATGTAAAATAAGCCATCTAATTTTATTAGGGTGTTCCTATTGGTAATTATGTAATTTTGCTAGTTGTTAAAATCAATATCAAGAATCAAAATACGACTTGTGCCTTTGCTTCCTTTTTTCAGGTAAAAACTGCATACAAATGTGCCTGTGTGTTACGGGACACCATAAACCCCTACTTGCTGCGAAGAATGAAGGCTGATGTAAAAATGAGCCTTTTGCTTCCAGATAAAAATGAACAGGTTTGCTTACTTTCACTACTAGATCTGAGTCCTGTCCGTCCCCAAAACTCAGTCTTGCATGAACGTTTGGAAATAACTTGTGCTAGTACCAGGTAAAATGCTGGTTTAACTAGAGACAAAGTGCAGAGCTTTCAAGTTTCATGTTCTTTCACCAGTGTTCTGAGTATTAAATGATCACTGCTTTGCAGGGTCTATATGAGTTCACTTATCTAAAAAGCAAAGGGCAGATGAAGTGTAGTCAGGGCTACTTAATACTGTCCCTTAGGTCTCAAGTGCATTGAAATGAGTTGTCTGTCTGTTTCCTTTTTTACAGCAGGAAACAATTAAGCATTGTTTCCTCTTGCAGAAAGATTAATTTGGGCAGCAAATAATAGAGAAATACTTGGTGGCAGTTGTTCATATTGCAAGCTAGCTGGCCTATACATTCTAATAAATTTCCAGAATATTAGCCTTGTGGTGTAAAACTTGTTTGCTTTACTACAAGGTGGTATGTTTCTTTAGGAAACATTTTCATTCAAAGTAGAGGAGGTTGAAAGTATTAATTAACTGAAATTGCTACAAATTCTCACTTGTAGTAAATTATTAGCAGCTTCTTCAGGCTTCAGTGCTTCAGGGTTTCATGTTGTGACCTCAGTTCTTTCCTGTCTTCTCCCTCTAAAGAGAAGTAGACATGTTAGTCTTTGTAAGACAGTGCTGTAAGGTACATAATTAAGGAGTAGGTCATACTGTGTATATGCACTCTAATGATCTTTTTTTAACCAATTTTTTAAATTTCTATATACTTTAAAGAGTCTGGGCTACTAAATCTAAAGAATGTGATCATAGTTTAAACAAATTTGATTTTTGCTTTTGTCAGTTATAGGGCACTACATCGGTTTGATTTAGAGCATCGCATTGGGTGCCTTGCAGGATGCAAGGAAGTGATTTTGTACCATTTTAGCCCATCAGAGCACCTGAGAATTCACATTTCATGCTCAAGGTCTAAAGACAGGACAGATCACATCTGCTAAACTTCTAAGAATTTGCAAGTTGTAAGGGACGTGACAGACACACAGTGCAAAGAGTTTACTATAAACATAGCGTTGAGAGACTGCTAATGTTGCACAGTTACCTCATTAAAATTAGAGAATGACAGCACTTCAAAAACTAAGGCAATTTGAAGGGAAAATGTAACTTCTGTGAAAGAGCACATAAAACCTCATGAAACTCATCTTAATGATCATGTTCATTGTCTACTTTTTTTTTTTTAATTTCTTATAATTGTATACAGTATTTTTTAACTTAGTATTTCAGTATGTCAGACATCTGTGAAGTTTCATTGTAGCACATGGTAAAATTTTAAAATTCACACAGGTTGGGCTTAAGTGGTTGGTTTGTTCTGTAGGTCCTCTTTTGCCGTTTGACAGAGGAGCAGCGTCAAATCTATCAAAATTACATCAACTCTAAAGAAGTTTACCAGATTCTCAATGGAGACATGCAGGTGGGCATTAAATAAGGATAATGACAAGGTAGGGTTTGATAGATAAAATCATGGACTGGCCTTTGCACTCTTCTAGCTGGATTTTGAGCAGAAAGGGAAGCAAACACACTGATCTCTGTTCAGCTTTAGTAGTTGTTTACTTTTTTTTCTCAGAAATGTTAGATTAAATATATTTGAGTTAGTGATCCATATGTAGTGACATGACCAGGTAAAAGCAGCAATGGAATGAGCTTCACAATATGTTGGGAAGTGATCTTGGGAACAAATTATGGCTTGTTGGATGACCTGTTGTAGGTAACTGTATGCATGCTTTTAATGAACTACTGAAGTGAAGCAAAGGAAAAGCATGGTTAGTCCTGAGAGTACAGTTCAGGTGTGATAACTTTGTGATGCAACCATTGATGATTTCACAGTATTGACAGAAAGCAAGACGTGATAATTTCAAGAAACAAACTGGTGGAATTTTTCCTTTTGAATAAGAAAAATTTGACCTTACAGCTAGGGAGGGACTGGTTTTACTAATGTGGAAATTGTTGCAGAATTCTCTTAACATTGTCACCAGAATAGGCTCAAAAGTACATAAAATTTCAATCATTTTCTCTTGTACTGATTTTTCCTAAAAGTTTCCCTGAAACACGTATTAGCATCAAAACACTTTTAAAAACAAACATTGATGGTGAGCGGATAATTAATTGCTTTTTATTTTTCTTGTCCACAACCTGTATAGATACAAGTATTTGTCATGAAAATAAAAATACTTTTTTCTTGACTTCTTTAGATTCTCTTAGGACTATCAACTTTGAGAAAGATTTGCAACCACCCTGACTTTGTTGCGGATAGTCCCAGAATTTTGAAGAGTGTGCCAGATGCTGAAGCAGAGGATCCAAATCAGTTTGGGTATTGGAAACGTTCTGGAAAAATGATAGTGGTAGAATCCTTGCTGAAAATATGGCACAAGCAAGGTCACAGAGTGCTGTTTTTTACTCAGTCAAGACAGGTAAGATGAGCTAATTGTTTTTAGTTTTAGCTATTACTATTACTAAAACGTGTGTGTGTGAGTTCCAAAAAGACTTGCAATTAGAACCATCTTTTGTAGTGTCTTTCTCATAAAATTAACATCTTATTGCAAAAGTTACTGAAATGACTAATGTCTTTGGAATAATCAGAGACCAGTTCCCAAACTCAGTAAGCTTCACTGGAATGACACAGCATTGTGGCAGTGGCCTGGTTTCGATATACTGGGTCAAAGCTTGTATCAGTTGTACCTCTATCCTACCAGGCTGTCGCTGCTGTGTGTGTCCCAGCTGATAGTCTGTTTGCATGCTCTGTGTAGTGCCTGTGCATGTCTGATCCTCAGAATCAGTCCCTTCAGGACCATAGCACAGGCAGTGACCTTTGTTTGTTTTCTCTGAGTACTCACAATTTTGTCTTCCTTCTGTGGATTTCCTTGGGATGCTGCAACCCAGTCTGTTTAATTGTCTCGAGACTATGGCCCTGGACTTTCCAAACCAAGGACAAACATTCCACTGCATTCAGCTGTGAAATAGGTTTTTTTTTTCCCATTTACATAAGTTAGTTTTCTGTCATTTAAGAAAGTTTTTTAAGTTTTTGGTTGTCATTGTTTGTTTGATTGACACTGCAGTTAGTACCAGAAATGCTTATAGGTTGATCACACGGTTGCTCAGTCTTCACATCTGGATTTCAGTAAATGTTTTCCATCACCACAGATGATGCAGATACTTGAAGTCTTTGTGAGATACAGAAACTATTCCTACCTCAGGATGGATGGCACCACAGCAGTAGCTTCCAGACAGCCTCTTGTAACAAAATACAATGAGGTGAGATGTTGCATCCCACACATGAATACATATTAATGAGTATGATTGAGTTCTTCCATTCCTTTTTCTTCTGTTTTTAGATATACTGCTTCAGGCTGGAGACACAAAACAGGGGAGTTCAGTGAAATGAAACCCCTGTCTTTGTGAGAGAGGGGGAAAAAAGTAATCTCTTCTTTCACACTTAAATTGGGTTTTCTGCTAAAGGAAGAAACACATCTGAGAAGGGGGAAAAGCAATTTTATTGGATAATAGTAAATGAAATTTAGATCAGACTACTTTTATTTGCCAAAAGAAATACTAGATGAACAAGGAAATGTATTCCTTCTCTTGGCTCCCTTTGCATCTTTGCAAATAATGCTGATAAAATAATCCAGGATTTTTTTTTTTTAATGTTACATTTTGGTAATTCTTGCTTTAGTAAATTCTCTCTTGGGTTACAGGACAAATCCATATTTCTTTTTCTTCTAACAACTCGTGTTGGTGGCATTGGCGTTAACTTGGTTGGTGCTGACCGCGTTATTATTTATGATCCTGACTGGAATCCCAGTGTAGACACACAGGTGAGTTTGGTTTATTACATTCCATTTACCAGCTAAGTTGAAATAAAACTGAAGATGAAATGACATTTATCTCCTCAAATAGTGTTAAAGCACTATGTTGCTCTTTCCTAAGTTGCTGTTCCCAGCAATGGTCACTTAGGGTGCAGCTCCACATTATGATTACTCCTGTGGCAAAGCCAATTTAAGTGATTCCCACCACACCCCCTTTATGCTGTTATATCTTACCACTGTTCAGTATTGTGATTCATGTAGTCAGTTACAGTGCAGTCAAAAAAACAGTTCAAATGGCCTGTGTTTCTAAAATAAATCAATCAGATGTTTCTGAAGGGAAAATACAGCTGTGCAAGCTCTTGACCAGACAGGACTGTTGGTGGTGACAATGCAGGGTGAGAAGAAAACAGATGCTGTTCAAATTGGCTTTCTCTCTAGATAATGATATGTAGCTGTGACCTTACAGAGCTGCTTTAAGCTTTTAGAAGTTGTTCACTATCTCATGGTGTGATAAGACTGATTTATCAACTCATGGAGCAGTTACATGGTTGCTTACAAGTTCGAGAGGAAAAAACTTTTTGTATAAATCCTGTGTAGCTCTGAGATCTGCAAGTGTCTGACTTAGAGTGCTCTGTATTAGTGGTTGGTTCAAGATGTTTGTAGGAAAGATTTCAGTTAAGTTAGAGAAGAAAAGTTCAAAGGAAAGGTGTGTATTAAAGCTCTATTGAGAAATTTCCTTCTGGAATAAGTCTATATGAAGTACATATTCTAGGTAAAAGTTCCAATTTTAACATAATCTATTTATTGATAATTTTTGCATAGATTTCTTGGTACAATTGGAGACTTTCTAAATCTTTTTCCTCTCCTGCTGAGTTAGTTATCTAGAAGTACCACTTCTTGAAGTATGTGTTAAATGTCCAAACTAAGTTTGAAACACTGTTATCATTAGCTCTCTGTCAGACCCGTTTGAGAAGCTCATGTGTGCTAACCAAACCTTTTGTGTTGCAGGCTCGGGAGCGTGCTTGGAGAATAGGCCAAAAGAAAGAGGTGACTGTGTACAGGCTTCTCACTGCAGGTACTATTGAGGAGAAGATATACCACAGGTCAGTCAGAATGATTTCTTGGGTACAGCTGCATGCTCAGGAAAATGTAACAAATCCAAGGTGGTGTAACAGTGACATACCTGTGCATGCTTTGCATTGCTTGTAATCCCCAACCTTGGTCATGATGGGCACATCATGGAAAACTTTTAAAGGTTTCTTCTGGGAAATGGAGAACCTTTTTCTCGTACTAGACTCCCAGCTGTGCTGCTCCATCTCTAGCTGCAAGACCCATGTGCTAAATGTACCTTATGAGTCTGTTCCAGCAGCTGTGTCCAGCACATCCAGAATTCACTGTAAAAGAGAATACGAGGCATAGACAGAAAACAGTGAGCACCTTATTCAGAACATGAGACTCAACAAGTCTGAAATGCAAATTCAAATCATCAAGTTCTTTATATTCTCCTTGGGATGTATCAAGATATATGTAGTACATACATCTATTTACTACTGTGCAAACCCAATTTGATTTTATTCCCAATTCATTCCAAAGTGAAAGAATTAAATCCCAATAACTACCAGTCATATTCATGTTATTTATTCCAAAATGTTGCTAAAGCCTTTAAAGTGCTTGTATTTCAAAATCAATGAAATCTTTTTGGTTTGCTTTCCCATTCAGCTTTCTCAATAGTTAGCTTCATTCACGTGAATTCCAAATGAATGTACATGAGAATCCTCTGTCTAGACTTTCCTCTTCAGAACTGAAATGCTGTCTTGGAAAATTCAGATGAACAAAAAGCTCTAAGTAATGAAATGCCCGTGCTTACTGAATGCCCTTTTTTAGTCTGTTTTGCCACGTGGACACAAAGCATCCGCTGTTGTTTGGCTTGCATCCCTCTGGCACACTTATATTTGAACAACACTGACTGCATCAAGAAATTGGAGTCTTAACTGTCAGGACAGCCAGCAGAAATTCATTCCCTTCCAGAACAGTGCAATGGACCTTGAACTTTATGCAGTTGTCTTTTCTCTTTTCCTGTGTTTTCTTGCCTGCAAGTAAAAACATAGTTTTTGACCACTGGATTTAAAAATAGTTTCCCTGCTTAATGTCAGCAGAGCCAAAAGCATGATAAAAACTATTTGAGAGAACTGATTTCCAGTTTTATTTGAGGATGTATTTTCTGTACAGAGTAAAACAGCTTTTGCTCTAGGCACTATGTAGTACAAACATGGCACAGAAACAGTTCTGCTAATCCTAGAAGACTTCTTGCAGCTTTGTTCTACAGATTTTTCCTTTTGATCCTCTGCAGGTAGGCTCTTTTCTTCTCAGCCACAAGTCTGATTTCCCTTTTCAGTGGCTGTCATCCAGTCATCACTATCAGACTGAGCTACTCTGCTGCTTTTGACTCCTCCAATCAATTGAACCCATAAAATGTTGTTGTTTAAACAAGCTTTTGTTTTTCTTTCAGGAGCTTTCTGACTGTTTTATTGTAACAAATGCAAGCTTTTCAATTTCAATGGGCAAAAAAGTTCTAGCTGTGAAGTTATTTATTGCTTAGTTAAGGCATGCCTCATAGGACATCTCAGGATGGTTACCTGTTGTGTTATGGGGTTGTTGCAAAATAATAAATCCCTGTGTTTAACAATTTACTTGCTTGTTTGAAAGTTACGAACTCAAGATGGTCTTTTGGAAACTAACATCATCTTCCCACTGCTTAATTGTTCTGCAGGGTAATGTTTGTGCTTATAGTTTTCTGTTTAAGTACTGTACTCAGTACTTAAACGTAGCTAGACATTGTTTCTTGCACAAAGTACTTGTTTTTTTCTTTTTTAGACAAATCTTCAAACAGTTTTTAACAAACAGAGTGCTGAAAGACCCTAAGCAGAATCGCTTCTTCAAATCCAATGACCTTTATGAACTGTTTACTCTGAACAGCCCAGATGTATCTCAGGGGACAGAAACAAGTGCAATTTTTGCAGGTACATGTCTTTTTTCTATTTGTTTGGAAGAAAAAAATGTCTTAAGTGTTTGCTAAATGGATACTTATTTCATTCATCCCTCAGGTACTGGTTCAGATGTTCAAGTCCCAAAGCCATCTGATAATGGCACTTCTAAAAATGATCTCCATCTTGCAGAAAGCAGCTCACACAAGAAGATAAAGTCCTCCAATTCCTATTCCAGCACACACATGAAAGATTCTTCTTCTAAAGCAATAGAGACAAGTGAGGAAACCAAGGGAAATTTGGAAGCCTCTGACCAAAATAGCTACACAAAAGATAATGCCCAAGCTGGTACTGATGTAAATTCATTCAATAAAAGCAAGGAGGAATGCTTGGAAGGTGATGACAAATGCACGTCCCACTCCATGCCATGCAATGCAGGGTCTTCAGAGAATGCCAAATGCGTGACTGCTGTGGTGGCTGCTGGAGGACATGGAGCAGCTAATGCAGATGCCAGGGCAGATTGTAGCCTTACTTGTGATGCAGCTGGCTCTGGGGAAAAGCAGGAGGCTAAAACTGAAGATGGGCAATTTGATAATAATCATTCTAAGTGTATCTCAAAAACAAAGCACAGGGTGGATATGCTGTCACATGAGAGCCACAAAGATAAGTCTAAGAAGAAACATCACAAAGATGCCAAATTTGAAGGAAAGCGCATTCCTCATCTGGTGAAACAAAAGCAGTATAGAAGGGAGAACAGCGAAGAGGAGCAAGACTCAAAGAAAAATGATGACTATGTCTTGCAGAAACTTTTCAAAAAATCAGGTAACAACTGTTGTTTGGCTGCTGACTAAACAGAGGTAGATAAAACCTATGCAAATGAGGGAAAGAGCAGATCTGTTACTCTGATGGTTAGAGCTACAATACAAAACACGGTTTTTTTTGTTACTGTAGTGAAACCTTAAAATGTTGATTGTTAAATGCTCCAGTTACGAATTTGCTAATTACCTGAGCACAAACTGTTCAGAGAGATCTGCACTTCTGTATATAGAAGTATATGCAGTGTTTCTCCTGGATATTTCCAGGATGTAATCAACCTTCATTTACACAAGGGTTTCACTTCTGTCTGTCCTGTCCATAACAATGGAAATGATCAATTTACCCACATAATTGCCAGGTCTGTTGTGAATAATGACCTCATCAGCACACCAGAAGTGATTTGCTGTCAGATTGATTACTTAACTGGTAAAGAAGGGGGTTCTCTCATTAGAAATTACTGTACTGATGTGCTTAATATAATCACCCTGAAGAAGGAAAAATGCAATTGCGGCATTCACTTAAAAAGTGAGTGATTTTCACATAACTTAAGAGATGTCCTCCTTCACCTTTTGTATTTCTGATTTTAGGGGTACACAGTGTTATGAAGCATGATGCCATTATGGACGCTTCCAGTGCAGATCATGTGCTGGAGGAAGCAGAAGCAAGCAGAGTGGCCCAGGATGCCTTGAGAGCCTTAAGACTCTCTCGTCAGCAATGTTTAGGAGCTGCTTCTGGTGTGCCAACCTGGACAGGCACGAGTGGTCTTTCAGGTGCACCATCAGGAATAAAGTGAGTTCAGTTCTCACTCTGCTTTCCCAAAAACAGTGGAGTTACTTAGAATGTTAAAGATTTACATTTTTTGCTTTGGTATTTGCAGTAACATGCATCAAAGTCATGTTCATGTTTTATATTTAATATAGACATGAAATCATATTACAAGCGTAGGTAGTCCGTTCTGAAGTACAAAGAAAGCGTTACTGTTGCACAGAAGAAGAGAGAGCTTAGCAGAGGGCTCTTGAGAACCCTAAAACAGAAACCCAATCTGTCTTTGAAAAAACTATCCTAGTCATTTTGAGAAGGATGTTTAATGGAGTTAAGTCTTTCATGGTTTTTTAGGAGTCGGTTTGGTCAAAAAAGAAACTCCATGCTGCTTTCTTCACTTTCCACTTGTGCATCACCTGCGAAGAAGCACAAGGTAAGAAACACAAGCTAACGTTCTGTTTTAATAGCTGGTGAGGTGTTATGATTTATGCAATAAATTTGACTTATGCTGTGGATGTCTGATACAGCAAATATGTATGATTATGTAGAATTCTAGAATTTTTGGTTACCTGCGAATTTGATTTTTTTGTTTTGATGAAGTCTAATTAGATACAGGCAGTCACAAATTTCACCATCGTTTGGGTATCTGTCTCAAGACCAGCAATGCTTCTCTTTTGCTTCCTAAGTTCTAAAGTTAAGACCAGAATACATCACCTCTTTATTGTATATTTCAGATGACCAAGTTCTAAGTGGTCATGTTTGTTATTTAAGTCTAAACAACAGGCAGATTTTGTTTCATGGATTCTGTGGGTCTCAAAATCCAACTTTCCTCATTGTCTGTATGTTTATTTGCAGGATGCAGATACAATAAAGAAACAAACTATAAAGAAGTGTAGTTCCAGTGAGCACTATAATGGAAAATCTGGAGAATCATCATCCAGCGCTCTGGACTCTTCATCTTTATTAGCTCGTATGAGGGCAAGAAACCACCTTGTTTTACCACAACAGACAAGGAATGAGGGTGATGAGAGTCATCAGCCAGCACCAGCCCCAGTCCAGGGTTCGACAGAGTACGATGAACTGCTTGTAGATCTACGGAACTTCCTGGCATTCCAGGCCCGCGTGGATGGCGAGGCCAGCACTCGGGAACTGCTGCAGGAATTTGAGTCCAAACTGCCTGCAGAGCACTCCTGTGTCTTTAGAGAACTGCTCCGCAATATCTGCACCTTCCATAGGAGCCCAAATGGGGAAGGGGTCTGGAGGCTAAAGCCAGAATTCCGATGACCTTGAACAGCAAAGACACCTCTCTGTCCACTTGACCACCATTCTCCGCTCAAAGGAGGAACATTGTTTGACTTTTGAAATTTTGAAGTATTTTGTATTCCTGAATTAATTAATGCCTTGAACAGTCAGTGGTGCAGGACTTGTTGCAGGCTTAAAGCTAACTTAATTTCTGTTTTACACTATTTATATGAAAGTGCCATCTACCTCAGATGAAACAATACAAAATATCAGCACCTTTTCTTTAAAAGAAATCTTAATATAGATGGGATGAAGAACATATACTGACCTTTTATTATAATAAGAACCATGGATGTTGCCATGGGTTGTAAGACTTTGATTTCTGTGAAATTCCAGAAAACAGCTTCCTCGATTTCCTGTTTGTTACTTGAATGGTCATAGGGCACACAGTGTGCCATCAAAAAAAGAAAAAAGGAGTGGGGGTGGGTGGAGATGATAGTAGTCAGCATGAGAGATTCACTTGTACTGACAAGTGCATCAGAATCATTTCATGTAACTTTCATCAGTAGTGAGAATTTTGTTTTAATGTTTAACTAACTTGGGAAATAATTCTACTGCCGTGGAGGTTTAATCACAAAAAATGGGAAGCATGGCAGGATATTGAGTTAACTGACAATTGATAATTATGGAAAACTTACTAAATTCCAGAACACCCATTAACACCATAATCAGCAATCTAGTTACAGTCCTGTACACCACTGGCAAGTGCTTGCTACAGTATTTCTTAACACTGAGGTGACAGTAACTGTTATGTTTGTCACAGGTTTGGACTTAAAACTGAAATCTCATTAAATGTTCATGTGTTTCACTGTGATTTATGTCCAAAACTTTCCAATTACCTCCTAGCACTTAAAATTTTATACCTTAACATAGACTGGGGTGTTAGCTGGTCAGAGGGGGAAGGGTGTCAGTGTATTTTACTCACCATAATCACTTTGGGGCATAGTTGGAGCATATACAGAAGTTACACATCATTTGTCTTTATAGGTAGGGAAAACTTGAAGCTTCTTGACGGTTGGGAAGTTCTAAGCAAATCCAAGTACAACACTGGGTCTGTCTTCAAGGTACTCGTGTGTTGCACAAGGAAATTTTAAGGTGGAAAATGTGGACAGATTTTGAGAAAAACTATATGGTTGCAGCAACATTAAATTACTGTATGGCTTAAACTAGGAATAGTTAAATATGCCTAATGTCCTTCCTAGCCCTGAGCTATGGAAAGCTGAGCTACTTTTAGCTTTTTTGTTCACTGTGAAATTATCTTGTTTACTTTAAGTGGAAGTACAAATATTCAAAGATGAACAGTGAAGCAAGAATATAAAATTACTTTCTTTTTGTTAAAAAAAAAAAAACAAAAAAAAAAACCAAACAAGTTTAAGAGACTTCCAATGGCTTTTGCTCTTGTTTTTACTCAGTGATAAAGGATCTGTAGAGATTTGCAAGAAGTGGTGCTTCACTGTTTCAGTAACTGCTCAACTGGCTTTTCAGGGACTGGAATTGGACAGGGCAGACAATCCAAGAATGTTTGTTTTCCTAATAGCATTTGAAGATGGGACTTCTCCTGACATCTCTTTCTCTGATCCCATTTATATTCACTTACATTCCCTCTTTCAAGAGAAAGATGAAACAAGGAACTTGGGCTGCAATTGCAGTTGATATGACTTGAAATGGATCAGAAAAAGAGTAAAAACAAACCAATTTTGCTGTCTTGTCTTCTTCAAAGCTATAGGGAATTTGAATTGGTTTGGGTGTCATGTTCTCATGCATCTCTACTTATCCCAGCAACAAACCAGAAATTCAGCAGTCAGCAAAGCTGCTGTTGTCACCTTATCTGTTAGTTTTGGTGTCTTGTTTTATTTCTACTCCCAGTTTTAAAGACATAGTTCCTGTATACTAAGGAGAGTTTGCAGCTTCTCAGTCTGTTAATGTAAATAGATTTGCATGTACTTTTTATAAAACCTTGGCTTTTATGGACTTATTAAAAAAGGAAAAACAAAAGTGTGTTCTAGAAGTCATTGGGCACTGGGGAGAGTGGGCAGAGAGGCATCTTCTCCATTTTCTGTGCACTGACCAAATGATTCATATTATCTTTATTTATATTTCTATTTTTCATACAATTTCAAACTATGCATCCTAACAACTGGCTTTTTTCCAGTACTTGTGTTTGTTGAAAATGTTTAAGGACTGAACTAGTGTTAATATAATACTGAAAAAGTATTTGTAAGTAGTTAATCTCAAAAGCATATGTGATTAAATGTTTACAGGCTGATTTATAGGTAAGTTTTTCTAGAATATAATATAGCTACTATACACTTTAATGTAGTAGAGTTGTTTCAGAATAATTCTACTTTTATTCCATAAAGCATTATCTGATTTTTGTTTGTTTAGCTTTACCTGTGTAGTGAATTCCTTTCATATCTTCACAGAATATCTGAAGCAATTCTGACTAGCAGTATTGCATAATCAAACAAGTCCTGTATTTTAGCTCATCTTCCAAGTAGTTAATGCTGTAGTTGGTAGTTGCTACTTTATTTGTGCATGATTCCAAAAATCACTCATGTGGAGTGCTTATGTTCTTATATTTTGTTTACTTACCTCAGTAAAAAGGGGATAAAGAAAAATCAAAATACAGATGTTAATTTAGAAATCAAGCTGGGAAAAAACATTAAATCTTACTAAAGAAAGACATGTCAGCATGGAACAGTGATTATAAAGTTTAAATTAAAACAAGCATACCACAGGGAACTACTGAAAATGTTTTTGCTGTAAAGATGCTAAAAGCTGAGCACCATGCAACTGGGGGATGTGACCTACCATCCACACAGCTGAGCAGGCAAATGCAGTTGAATAAAAATTTAGAAAGCTGAATAGCAGAAATTTTGATTGCTCTGTAAGCAGTTGTGTGAACTGTGTACAGTGTTTGGGTAAAATGCGTTGCATTGATACTTCAACAGCAGAAGTTAAAACATCATTATTTGTTCGTTCTGGTTTCAAACCATGTTTGTAAAGGGGGAGGGAAAAAACCTCTCTTGTTTATTAGGATGTTTTCCCTTGTCCCCCTATCCCATCCTCCTTTTACAGTATTCTAGGTGCTTACTCTATTGTGTTCACCTTTCTGCTGAAGATGTGTAGCCAACCAACACATCTCTGGTATAGAACTAAATTTTGACATAGAGAAAAAAGACTCAGCTAAAGGCTGTTAGGCCTTTGACTTTTCTGGACTATAATGACCTGCCACAAAAGAAATGTGAGATGCCGAATTGATAGATTGATTAGAAATGGTGATTAAAAATGGGATTTTTAAATGCCTAACTTCTGTCTGCGGCTCAGCCTCTTCTCAAAGGGCTGCACCATGAAGAGAATTGAGTCTGTTGCAGATAATAAATGTCATCCTCCCAAATAAAACTGTAAAGAAGTGGGTTTTTACATCTGCAAGTTTCAGCTTCAGATGACAGTCACCTGTAGACAGTGGCACTCAAGTCATAAGGTCAACTTTGCTTTTGATTCTAAGATTGCTAAACTTGGCCAAGTTTTACTGTCTTCTACTAGTGCCTCTAGTAGAATTCTTTGCCTTTCAAGAAGTTATAACAGAAGGGACAAACTTGATTGTTTATTTTCTTTTTCTCCTATTCTAAAATGATTTTATCTTTAAAATAAGGAACTGAGTTGATGAATAATTAAACTGGTGGGATAATATCTGACTCGGATTCTTTTTGCATACTGCTGTGATTCATACATAAAATCCAGTAATTACAGTTTAACCAGTTTTCTCTCTTGAAGGGAAGAGGTGTTAAGGAACAGTGGAACAGCTGTATCGAAGTGATTCAGCAAGGAAGAATGATGCAATATCTCTCGTGCTGCTGGTGGCTGTGCTTTTGCAAATGATACATAAAGATGGTGAAAATTTTAAATATGAAGAGACCCTATAGCAACTTTATCCAAATTTGGCTTATTTTCAATGTATGGGCTAAGAAATTACTGAATTTCTTCCTGATTTTTCCTCATATTTTACCTTGGGTAACACAGTCACTGAGATGATTTAAAATGTGGAGTAATCTACCTGCTTGCTCTTTTAGGAGCAGGGGTGTCTGGAATTTCCTGCTATAAATCTCTGGGTAACTTTGGATGCAGCACTCTAATTCCTGCATTGGTTTCTCCATCTGATGGATACAGTCTTAAGAGGGAAGCAATACATCTTTCTGGTCCTTCAAAAATGCTTCAGGAAATGATAGCACAGTACAAAGAACTCCTGGTTGGAAAAACAGGTAATATGGCATTTTATTGTCTGGATCATTAATTCAGGAACTCTAATTTATACAAAACTCTCATAGAAAATTGCTGAGAGTCCAGTTTTTGAAGGGCTTGCATAGGGCACATGTCTAGGAGTCAGGATGTGCTGGCGAGTCTGCACTTGGGAGTTTATCTCCTCTGGGAGAGGTATTTATATATTAGATACATGGTAAAAACACTCTCTGCTACTTAGGGCCATTTATAATGTCCATGTTCCAACATTCAGGCTAAATGCTGAATATACTAAATGCTTACTAACTCAGTGGCTCTCTCCATCTACCCAGCCCTCACGGGATTGCTATTCTAGGCTCTGGGGTGATGTCACCACTCCTACTTCACACAGTATTGCTGATGTGGTACAGTCCTTTGCCTTCAGCTGAGACTTAGAAGATGAAGCTTTCCTTAGTAATTCTTAACTTTTTCTGGTGGCTGTGTTTTTTCTGTCTCTGCTATTACCAAAAGTAAAGAGGAGTCTGACATCTTTCACGCAAGGGCCATTCCTCTTTTCTTTTTCAAATGGGCCTAAGGTGCTGTGGAAGTGAGTGAAACACTTCGTGTTCTTGTTCCCTGCCTGAAAAACCCAGGGAAGACTGCAGAGCATCATTGTTTCATTCACAGAGCAGGAAAGTAATCTTTTCCCCAGAAAGAATAGATCTGTTGTGAGTCACTAAATCAGGAACTACAGAACCAGCACAGAAAACTTAGGAAGTGTCAGGCAGCTGTGTTGTGAAAGAAGCAACTTCCAGCCTGCTCTATCCACTGGCTCTTACAGTCCATGCTAATGTGGCACAAATGAGAGAAGGGAGGGTGTGTTCTGAGCTGTGCTCTTCCTTTCTCAACAGCAGGGTTGGACATGCCCTGCAGTCCAAACTTGATAAAGTTCTGAAATGCACAATGAGGGCTCCAAGTTTGCTCTGCCCACTAATACCATGCAATAACCCTGCTTTTTCAATATCCCTATCCTATATTCACCACAATGGCATCAAAGATGATGTGGCAGGCCATATAATAAATACCACCATTCTTACCCATAAGCTATACCTGGAAGCCAGATGACTGTGAACTCTTCAGACCCAACAAGCTGTTTATCCAGTCATTTGAGAGAGAAGGGAAAGCAATGCCAATGCTGAGCTCTAGAGAATCCACCTAAAATTTTAAGTTAACTATCTATCATAGTTCCCTACAGATTCCCAGCTTTTCCTGGGCTCCCAAAGCCACACTGCTCACAACATGTAAGTTGAGAGAACCTATTTTTATTGTACAGAACAGGGAGGTTGGAGCCTTGCACTAATTGCAAACCAGGACTTAGAATCATCAGAGGAGCTATGACCAACTCCTGCATAAGGCTTACATAAGCGGTGAGTCATGCAGTCTTACAGAAGAATGGGGAGAGAGGCTTTCATTATGTTGTTTGCCTAATCAGAAATATGAAAATAAAAGAACACAGCACTCAGTGGGTTACGTTTGGCTAACTGTAGGCTGGAATTTCTGCAGTTGCACTACGATAGAGGCATTTCGTTGTTTGTGGTCCCAGCTTGTATTAAACAGAGAGAATTTTTTTCATAAATCTTTGCCTCTGGGGCAGAGTTAAGGTTCTTTGGGAACCCTAACTATGTGTTCCCAGACATTAATGTCTGGAAGCAGCGCCATGAGAGTAAAAATGAAGGTGTATGCCTAGGGAGGATACTGGGAGTAAATGAAGAGACCCAAGGGCAGGGTAGCGTGTGTGAGGATAAGCATGTGAAGAAGGAGTGGAGTGGAAGCAAAGCTTTTTGGGTTGACTGAGAAACAGTCTGGTGATGATTTCTTCTACCTTACTGGTCTCTTTCCAAGCTCTCAGGCAGATAGCTGCATGGGTATTATTTTATCCAGCACTGTTGATAGGCATGAGCTGAGATACCTGCAGCACTTAGAAGACAACTGGAGAGTTTTGAGGATCGAAGTTGGCTGAAGCTTTATGTGCAGCAACAGTGCTCTTTACACTGGTCTGATTAACCCATCACTGCTTCTCATTTTTCCTCCACTAGTCTTCTGCACTTCATGTGGCAAACTAGATCAGCACACTTGTCTCATGGAGAAAAAAAGAACCAAAATATAGCATTAATAACTCCTTTTTTTTTTTTTCCTAACGTGGCTACAATAGCTGAAGGCTGGAATGAGTGACAATGGGAGGGAGTCTGAGGCTGAAGAGCTGCATGGCCAAGTGCCAAGGAACTTCAGCCTTAGAGCAGCAAAAGGTGAGTGCTTCCTGTGTCAGAGCTATTTGAACAATCCAGATTAAACTTTTTATTTTTCAAATGGCTAATTTGGGACCGCGTGGAACTGTGGCCTCTTTGTCTCCCCCTTATTCTTTTATAGGTCCACCTGCTTGCTCAGTGCAAGTATTCCTGTCTAACGTCGTGTGGTTAAGCAGAGGAGCCAGTAGACATTTTTATCTGCCCCACGATCTATCTCCCATTGCTTTCCTGCCTGGAAAGAGAACGCAGCGAAGTGTGGCACAAGCAGAACAGGCACTGCTGCATGAACCATCGGGAAGGTCTGTTTGCTCCTCTATAACTTGCCACGCTGCCTTAAAAAAGCCTACTATGAAAAAGGAGTACTATGCAGGATCCTTAGGGCTGGGGCGGATTCGTTTGGGTTGGTTTTCTGTTTTAGTATTTTTTGGGGGGTGGGGGATGTGGAATCCCCTTCATCAACCAGTGGGTAGGGGAAAGGGCAAATCATTGAAAGCTGATTGACTCTGGGAAATAGTTAAGCCTTAAAATAGCTCTTCAGTATGTGTATTCCTGCCCCTATCCCTGAATACTTCGAAGCCTGGCTGTTCTTGCTGCACTGCACTAGGAGAACCCCGGACGCTGTCCCTGAAGCCTTTTCCCTCTGGGCGGCTGTAGGGCCGGATTTTGAGCCTGGGGAACTTCGGACTCCGTCCTGCAGCCCGACCGAGCCCCGCAGACTCCGAGCTGATCCCGGGGATCCCGGGCATCCCGCGGGCTGTCAGGCGGGAGGGTACCGGGGATCCCGAGCATTCCGGAGGCAGGGAAGTACACAAGCTCACGCCCAGGTCCCAGTATACTTTTTATTGCTGCAGCAACGACAGGAAAGAGCACCTGGGCTAAGCAATCACCAAATCAAAGCCTTTCTGGGGTGGAAAAAAACCACAAAACGGTACATTTAAAGAACAGGGTTTTCGCAAGAGCGGTGTCCTTCGCTGACACCTGGCCCTTCCCCCGAGCCGGCCCGGCGGCCGCTCTGATGCCAACGAGCGCTCGGCGATGCGCCATTGAGTCCTTAAGCGCCGCTGATGGCCCGGGCGGGCGCGGCCGCCCCTGCCCGCGGCCTCTGGCCCTCAGGGCTGCGCGCCCTGGCCGGCGCTCCGCGCACTCTCGCCTGGCCGCG
>VZRS01005152.1:747621-760797 GCA_013398055.1 Ifrita kowaldi | reverse complement strand
GGCGGTGTTCCTAAAGAAGGGTCTTTTCCAGTTCTCGGGGACCACCACCACTTCTACTTCGACGTCAGCGCGATGGAGAAGGGCGAGCAGATGCTGAAAGCCGAGTTCAGGGTCTTCAAGCTCAAGAGGACACATGTGTCCAGAAGGTCCGACGTGCAACACTTCTGCAAAGTAAGCGGGGAAATAATCAGTTAAACACTTAATTGTGCTTTGTTACTAATACTGGAAATGAGGAGTGTAACTACATACCACGCAAACCGGCTTTATTGTTACTTTTGTTTTGTCATCCTCACTTATTCTTTGCCTCCAGCGTGCAAAGAAGTAATGCAAAGTTTTGACTTTGGCAGTGCGCTGTCCTTTGTGCTGGGACAGTGAGCTTTCCCTAAAGATACCAATGTCAGACCTATCCCAAATCAAACTGTACTTTTCTGGGATTTGAGTTGTTTCGTAATGCGAATTGAAATTTATCTGCTGGAGCTGCTCCAAAAAAGTAATAGCAGCCAGGGATTCACAGGAAAACAGGGCGGGTGAGGAAATTGGGTGTATCTGTTCCTCTGGCAAAGGTTTTTGCAAACCTGAAGACAACTATGTGGAGGAACAGAAGACTTTGATGGTATCAGGTGTTCAAAACAGAGTAGGGGATGGTGAGGATATTCTTCTGTAGTATCTATAGTCTGGTATCCTGCCTCTGAACACATGTAGAAGTAGATGTATGTAGCGATAACTGTTTTTCTGTTAAATCCCAAGTCTACTTTTTGCGTCTTTTAGAATGACGGTACAGTTTTACAGCTCTGATGTAGCAGAAACCTGCATAATCTTCATCCTCCTATTTTGCTGTTAGAACAATTGAATTAATTTCTTATTGTTTTTGTTGTATTTCTCATATCTAGGTGGAAGTGTATGAGCTCTTGGCGAGTGAAAATAAGCCACAGAAAAAACGTCTCATTACATCAAGATTATTGTCCCTGTACACAGAAGGCTGGGAAGTCTTCAATGTCACGCAGACAGTAAGCAGAGAAGTCTGACTTAATTTTATTTCTAGATCTTCTAAGGTGACACCTCATAACTCCAGCACTGTCATTATGCTGCATTTTGTAGTCAATTCAAACTGAAGGACAGCAGCAGAGGGAGAAGCTTTCTCTCTACCCTTTAAAGTACACCTGGTGCTACCTGAATTAAAGAAGTGTTTATGAGCTGCTAGGAGCACAAGCATGGTGAGAATTGAGTAACCCAAACCGAGTCGATGGAGGGACATCAGGCCAAGTGTGTCGTGATTACAACCTTGTGTTAGTCCTTAGACTGCCAAAGCATTTGGCATTGGTTGTACTAAGAGTAGGTTTTCATTTCTCCTTTCTATTCTGGCAACGTTTCTGTAGAACAGTATGCTTCAACGTTTTGTTTCTGGAGTTTATCATGGTTGGATTGCCTGTCACTCAACTTCCTCCGTAGACTTCTGTAATTGTGAGCTTCAAGATTTGTTTTGTAGATACCCATAAATTGTAACAGTAGGTGAATGCCTTTCCATAGCAAAAGAACCCACACATGGTTTAAAACTGTTCTCTGGGACAGTGTTTTTCATTGCCTAAGCTTTATGATCAGACTGAACAGCATGCTTGGATGATTGGTTGAATTCCATCTTAAGTCACGGCATTCCTGCTTGAGAATGGCCTGGCCTTATCTATCAGTTTGTAATTATAACAATCAGATTAGTAAATTTGCTTGATTGTGAGTTTCTTCAAATACCATGCTTTTTACATTTTTAAATGAGTCTTAATGGTATGAAAAGTCTGGAGAGTTCATATTTCTCTGTTAAGATAGCAATGAAAAATAAATTTCTGCTGAAAGAGTTCATTTTAATAGTAACTCCTATGCTCAAGTGTTCACTGGTAAATTCTCTGAAATTAATTATCTTTCTGTAAATGTAGCTTTGGGGAATGCATATGCTATTTTGTATTTTTAAGTGTTGAATTACTGGTTTAAATATTAAACTCAATGGAGTCTCAGCTATACAGTTATCTCACTTCTGTTATAATATATGTCCTTATGCTCTCATAGCTTGTTGCCTATTCCCTTCTCCTAATATAAACGTTGCTTAATCATAATGCTGTAATTAGATTATTGAAACAATATCTTATCTTTTCCCTATCTTCACCAGGTTTCCAAGTGGGTTGGAAACAGCAGCTCCAACCATGGCTTTTGGATAACTACGACACATGTATCCAGGAATGGAAAGGAACACAACCTGGTTACATTTGCCAAGAGCCAGGGTGCTTTGCGGGAGAGTAGAAATGCTCTCCTTGTCCTCTTCACGAACAGTAACAAACGGAGGTCTCACAGCTTTATACCCTCTGCTACAAGTAAGTGCACTTTTAGAACTTGAATTGCCTGTTCGTCTTCTGTTACCACCTGCTACCTCATGTAGACCTAACCTCAGTTATTTACTTGCAGTGTTGAACAGGTTTGAAGTTCAGCTTTGTCAGTGATCGAATTTGATTTGACAGCTCTTGCTAGTAGGTCACCAGCATCCTAAGCTGCCCCTCCCGTCACAAAAACTGTGTTTGCCAGAAATACTCATTAATCCTAAGGGAAAACTGGTTTATTTAGTTTGTAAAGGGATGGGAGTTCTATTTTTTAAGTACTGCTTATATTATTTTTGTAGTGGTGAAATTTGCATGAAAACTCTATGTTAAGTTTAGACTGAAAAAACTCAGTGACCCGGAATACTTTGTGAAAATTCTGGTAAAGTACCTGTAAGTAGAATCATTAAGTGTGATTTTAAGAGTGAAAGAGGTTGTTAACTAAGCAATTTAAACTTCTCTGTCCTTGGCTTGGTTTTTAAGCACCTATTTAACTTCAATGACTAATTAGCATTGTCACTAAAGGCTGCTTTCATCAAAGACAACGCCCTCGTGCCTTAAAATACAAAACAGTGTCTTACCTCTCCCACTGGCCTTCCTGTAAAATCAGCTAAGGCTGGATTTTAGGGCCTGATAAATGCAAAGAGCAAAAGCTTGGAGGAGGGGCAAAAATCACAATGTTCTGGCTTTGCCGGCTTTTCTGGTAAACGGTTGTATTTGCATATCAGAAAGAAGCTAGGTAGGACCTGGATCAGTATTAAGAAATAGATGGTGAAATTGATTGAAAATAAAAATGAGGCCAGCCTGTGTATTTTTGTTTTCCAAGTAAAAATTAATAGTGAAATCCTAGATCCCAGTTTAATGAGCATGAAGCTCTGCACGAGATACTGGGTCAGGATTGAGAAATTTCTCAGCGAAGAAACTCTCTAGACCTTTAGTGGTCAGTGACTACACAGATTGTTCTCCAGATCAGTGAGCTTCAGCTTGTGTACATGGATCTCCATGGACCTCAGGGCTTCTCAGAAGATACTTTAAAAAGCATCCTATGTCAGTAAGCTTCATTCTTCAGCAGTATTCTGTAAACCTGGTGATGGTTTTTTGGATCAAAACTTTGAATTTTTTTTTAAAATGTTACTTTACACGTTACCAGGTTACTACACACTCTGCTTTACAAGTGTATGGGTAGAGTTCCTGGGAGAATACTGGAGAGAAAAAGGCTGTGATCTCCACCTGCCCAAAATAATGTGTGTTGTAGGAGTGGCCATATGAAGACAGATTCAGCCCTGAAGAGGGACTGTGGAGTTCACACAATATTTGGTAGATCATTGCGTTTTTCTTTTCTATTTCTGCTGAACTGGGGCTTTTTCAGGACACAAAGTGAAACACAAGAGCACAAGATTTGACAGATTTGAAAGTTTGGCTGAAACGGCAATTGAACATACACCGCTTCTGATATTTTCATTGAAAATCTACTCTGAAGACTTTGATGTAGATTTATTAACTAGACTTTCATGCAGAATACTGTACTTAGTAAATTAACTTAGTTTGTGAAATATTAACGTACAACTTCCTTTCAGAATCAGAAATGAACCCTGCCAAATCTGATGCTTCACGTGTTTCTCCTGACGCTGATGTCATCGAAAGCAGCAGTGCCAGCATGAGCAGGAGACCTCGAGCTGCCGCAGCTGCCGGAAGCCCGATAACAGCATGTCACCGAAGGGAACTCTATGTAGACTTCCATGCTATTGGCTGGTCAGGATGGATTATTCACCCAAGTGGATACAATGCATTTTATTGCAAAGGATCCTGTCTCTTCCCTTTGGGGGGAAGCCAAAATGCGACAAACCATGCTACAGTTCAGTCCATTGTTTATACACTGAAACTGTCTCAAGATGTCAGCACACCCTGCTGTGTGCCAGATGAATTGAGGTCCCTCAATCTTCTCTACTTTGATGACAAACAGAATGTCGTCCTTAAAAATTATAAAGACATGGTGGCAACAAGGTGTGGTTGTCACTAGCAAGACTTTTTTTTCTCTGCATTTGGTGTGTGCCTGGATTCAGTTCCCCATTTGCCACTGAAGATACCAAAGGAGATGGCATTTCAGTTTACAGGGCAGGAGAGACAGAAACTTGTCTGTGTTTCAAATCCTTCTCCTCTCACCATGGCTGTGAGGAAAGGTGGCTGGCTTGTCAAGAGCTGTGGACTTCAAGACCTCCACGGAGAGCTCTTTGAGTCCCTGTACACCAAGGAAATTATTAAAATCAGGAACTTGCTATATGAAGGAGTTGAAACACATTAAGTTGACTGTTCAAATTAAGATCTTGTTCTGTATACCAAGGCTCAGAATTTCCAGTGATTTAACAGGCCTCAATCCAGGAAGGGATGCAAGCGTCATAGTAACACAACCTTACTGAATTTTGGCCACATGATCCAGTGGGGATGTGCAGTCCTACTTTGAGCTGTCAGGGTAGTTGTTTGTCCAGAGCTAATCTCAGAGGTGTCTACCACCTGCAGATCATGCATTACCAGGAAATGGACTTCTTCCCCTGAGTTTTATGCAGCTCTGCCAAATGCAGAGACCTCCTCATAAGTCCCCATGGGACTTGCTAGCCAGTCTGAAGGAGCACATAGGTCAGTATTTGTCTGGGAATCGGCACCCTTGGCTTCTAACTCAGGGCTGCAACTCTGTATGGTGAGGCCAGTCCCTCTCTCTGTAATACTATTCCGCTCCACCACAGTCTGCTGTGGCTGTTGGGGTGTGTGGCACCAGAGATGTAGAAACCTTTGCGTATTTGCTGTACGATGGGATCCTAAGGTTGGGTCAGAATGCTCATGGTTTAGCAAGAAGAAAGAAAACTATGAAGCTCTGGAGATCCATGAGAACATGCTATGTGAGAAAGAAAGAAGCCTGACACTGCAGAAAATTCCTGAGAAGCACAGAAGAAAGTAAATCACACACTATCTGAGAACAGGAGAGGCATCCTGTTTTCTTCGAAGCCTGCAAACCTTGAGGAAATGAACAAACTCTCAGGCTGACAGATTTATTACAGGCCTGCAACTGGGTTGTGAGCAAAGGACTGAACAGAGATTCTCACACTAAGTGTGTAAGAAGTGTCTTAACTCTGCAATAAACAGATTAATTTTGCTCTCAGCTCATGAGTCTCACATTCATATGCCACAATGTTCAATGCTGGCCTGGCCTGGTGTCTGAGGCGAGTTTGGTGGAGCGTACTTGCTGATTCCCTTCCCTTGCTTGAAGAATCGGACATAGGCTTGGAATGGGCCCTTAGAGGTCTTTCAGTCTAGCTACAATTTAATGCAGGTGACCAGCCCGTTGCACTTCCTCAGTCAATTGATTGAGTTGTATCTTAAGTCTGGTTAGGCTTCTTGTCTCCATTAATCCTTGAAGGAGGCTGACCTCTCACAGAATGTGACATCTCCCATGGGCAGAGTCTTCATGGAGAACTTTTTTACTCCAATGAAACTTAGAAAAAATGTAATGTTTTTCTTTCTGTAAATACTGATGTCTATAATAAATCTATTTTATTTAAAACCCAAATACTTGAGGTATATGAAATTAATCTGTAATATAAAATGCTAATTTTAGAATAAATTCAATGTAACATTGGTATGGTTTGTATGTTGTATTTGAACCTGTTTCCTAGAGTCATGAATCAAATAATTTTCCAGGAGAGAGGACATTCCCAATGGCTTCAGTGGGTACTGTATCAAGTCCTCAGACTCTGTGTCAAGGAGTATAACAGATAAGCAGAATAGACATGTTTCCCTTCAGGGAGGATCCTGTAGTTATTCCTCAAGTGAAAGCATTTTGATCTTGGTCGCCCTGGTAAAGTGGAATGTAAATCTAGTGGCAGGGTCATTCTCACTGCTGCATCAGCCACACCCAGCCTGGGCCATTGGTAAAGGGACCTTGGGAAGCATAGAGGGCCATAAAGGACCTCCTTTTCCTGGTTTATTTCCCGAGCTGCTCTTTTGCACTTTTCCCTTTTCACTGCAGAAGTACTTGTGGTGTTCTAAGTCTGTAGGAACCACACTTTGGGAGTGGCAAGATGTATCTACAGTGAGTGTCTGGACGAGGTTGTTTCTGAGTGGTGACTTCAGCTGATGTTTTATCTCTGCTTCTTTTGGTAGAAGCCCTAAAAACTGAAGCTGGAAGTTTGTTTTTGCTGGCAGCATTTGGAGTGGATTGGCAGAGGCAGGTTCTGTGTCCAACATCACATCTTCTGTCCATGCATGACAAATGCTTCCAGCATCATCAGCTGTGTATCAGCTTCATCCTTCACTGCTCAACCCAGAGAACTGCCCAATGTTTTTCCTAAGATATCTTAATGTGTTTCTCCTTGATTCAGATGCCAGGGCGAAAAAAAGAGGAACATTTTCTACAGAAAATCAAGTATGGTTAATAAATAAATGATGGGCACACAATACTAGCTAACACAGTGGTGCCCTACAATAGGTGAAATATGCACAGGCAAGCTAGGAGCACTCAGTAGTTTTGCACACATTAAATTATTTTTTTTCTGCACCACTCAACTTAGTCTTATTATGCCCCATTAAACCCTGATAATTAAAACAAAATATATTGGAATTGTTTATCCTGGACTTTGTAAGGAAATGAGGTTCATAATAATGCCAGGGGAAAAAATTTACACTACACCACAACTTGTAATTAGAATAACAATTAGGCACAAGTAGGCTTTTTTTTGTTGCCTTGTTTTGTTTTGTTTTGATTTAGAATAAAGGTGAATTGCCTTCTTATTCATTAATTGAAATATGTAAAAATTCCAAAATAAGAAGAGAATCCAACCTCATGATAAAGCCGTAGGGTTATGCTCAGCCCCATAACAAACCGTTTGGTCCAAGTTTGGAACTAAAGTGGTCCAGGCATGTGAGGTATGTGCAGTCACACTCTGCTCCTCAAGGTGACGAGAGCACTAAGCCTTGTCCTGACAACACGGCAGTGGGGTCTGAGTATGTTGTGGGAGAGAGCCAACGGTAAAGAGCACAAATTCACAAGAGTGGTCTCCTGTTTGTAGAAATGTTTGTTTTAAGGGATTTCTGTGGTGCTCCTTTCACAAGCTATAGAGAACATGAAGGTGCTTCTTGGCACTGAAGCAGGAGAAGGAGTATGCTGGGGATGTCCTGGAGCGGGTAAGGCAGAAGGGATGGGCTTGGGGAAATNGGGGGGAAGAAAACTTTAATGTGCCTGCCCTGAGGAAGCTGGAGCACAGCAGTGCTGTAAGCTCTCTTCTATTCACTCTGCAAGCTTGAAAATGCTGTTTGGTATGAGGCAATCTGCTAGGAATGCTCGGTGTTGTTTCCAGACTGCCAAGGGTAATTACTGTGGTTCCTGTTCTTCGTGTAGGAAATGGGGCAATTATTTGAAAGACTCATGGAGGATGGTGTTTATTCATAGTCCTGGAGCTTGTCTCCGGCAAAGAGGAGTGGCTGGGTGCCTATGGTAAGTTGCAGGGTTTTCCCACAGATACCAAACCCTCCAGACTATCCCCAGTCCCTTTCAGATTGCACATGCAAATGCGTGTATACATGCGGCGTCTCTCTTATGTACACCCATGGGAACATGCATTCATGTTCAGAGGCAGCTTCATTCCTGGTTCATCCCAAAGGGTGGTGCAACTTACCGGTAACTGAGGTGGAGTGCTCGGGCTAATTCGAGAACATTGCCACATCCAGAGGGTGCATTTCAATGGCTTTGTGCAAAAGTATGTCACACCCAGGCCATTTCTCTCCTTCTGGCCTGAAGTGCAGCTCACCCGCCAAGGAGAGGAGTTAGTAGGTGTGAATTTGCCTTACCTTTGGTGAATGAGACAATTGTGCATTAAAGCATCTAATGCTGTATTTCTTCCTATTGGGTTTATTGCTAGAAGCCATTCACAGAATAAGGGGGATTGCTAACATTCTGCTGTCACAGGATGTGTGCAGCTTTAGATTCATGCATATACTAACTGCCCTAATTCGTGGCCTGCCTTATTCTGGAAAAGAAAAGCTGCAGGTTTTGCCTGAGAAAATGACCTGATGCTGAGAAGTGACTGACCATTAACTGAAACCATAATTTGGTGATGCTGTAAATTCAGGCCTTGTGACACAAATCAGTATTATGGCATAAACCCCAGTATGCTGGTTCAGATCAGCTCACAGAAACCTTGCTTGGTGAACCATCAGGTTAAATGGAATTGTCAAGCAGCACAAAACTGGTGTGTGTATTTAAAAATCTGTATATACTTTCTACTGTTATCCACATTGTAATCAACTCTTCGTCTGTGTCAAATTTTCTGCTGAATGTGCTGAGCCAGTGTTCATGGCCAAGCAAATGTGTCCTCAAAAGGCATAAACAGAAAGACCTTCCCTTGGAAGTCTTTACTCACAACTTTTGGTTAGAAGACTAGTTTTGTCTGGGAAGAAGCACCTTTACATGATATCTTCACTAAAAACCCAGACAACTCCCTGAAAAACCAGTGTTGTTTTGCCTCATCCTGGCATAATCCCAGCCTGTGCTCCGAGTCACTTCAAATGGTGAGCATAGGTTTGGTGAAGGTACAGCTCCAGGCAGAGAACAGCGGATGCTGAGGAGGGCTCCTGGCAGACTAATTTTCTGTGCCAGTAGAGATGCCACAAGGTAGCTTCTTGCTTTCCATTGAGAGGGAAGGCAAGAGTGATTTATGGGCTGTTCATAGGGTCCTGGCCAGCTCTGAAAGGAAGCATGCAGCGCTGTGTCTGAGAGAACTATATGGAGCACAGCAGTGAAGGTCTGTGTGTGCCTACATGAAACTTTTTGTGATCTGGGTTGAATGAGTATAATAACACTTGCAGGGACATAAACAAGACAAGAGATCATGGGATCAGGCCTGGCATGCTGAATGACTTCTCAGTGGTATGTAATTTAAGCTAATATCTCTTTCTGTCTCGTGCACTTCCTTTGCCATGTTATGAAATTTCTATCCAATTCCATTGGTTGCTTAGCCCTTGCCCAGGCTCCGATCAGAGATTTCCCTCTCTGATGTTACATGTTCCTTTATCTAAGGGTAATGTAATTTCAGTCAACAACAGCTCTCAAATGAGCAGAAAATATATACCAGTATATGCATACCAGTATATGAAGTCCCCATTAAAGGCAGAGGAGAGAGAGAGAGAGAGAGGCTTACCTTCATTATAAATGGGATGAGGAATGTAAAAGTTCAATTACCAGAATGCATTTGCTTTGTACATTTTAAACCTGTTGTAGCTACTGTAACCAGCACATGCAGTTGGGTCTAATTGCTGCTTTCCAGCTTGACCTAATTGATGCTCTGATTTGCAGCCACCTACCTCTATGAGCCCGTGTTTCATTACATTTTACCCTCGCTCCTGAAATCCTAAAATTCCCATGGGGAAAAATAGGCTACAGCAAATCCAGAGCTTTTGTGTATGAACTGACCATTCTTTCTCCCCTATAAATTTCTTCATTTACCCATGAACAGTGAAAATACAGTAGGCTGATAAAGAGGTTTATTAGTTAACCCAAAATACTCCTTATTTAGGCAGGCATAACTACTTATAACTCACTGGGAGTTTTACTTAAACTCCGAATGAAAACTGCAGTGATATAAAATCATCTTAGAGATAATTTCATAACCTAATTGGGGTGTTTATATTACAGGACTGTGTTATTCTCAGTCTCTGCCCATAATTGAGAAGAAAGAGTTCTCTGGTGAAGAATATGTCGGTATTTTCCATGGAAAATTATTTAAAGAAAAGCTTTTGAAATATGAAAACCTCATGGTTTTGGCTTTAAATAAGCATTTCAGTCATCATAAAAAAACCCCCTCTAATGTCTCCTGCAGCTTTGATTTCAAACACGTCACATTCTTCATTAAAGCAATCATTGTTAAAACAGAGGGACATAAAGCAACATAGGATTTATTCCTTCATTAAACTGATGATCCGTATATGAAGCCAATTAACATTATGAGTCTGGTGAACATCAAGTGTAAAGAGGTTACAGAAAATTAAAAGCAGTCACCTTGGTCTTTAGATAAAGAAAGAACACTTTTACATTATAAATTATAAGAGTGTCCAAGCGGGACAAATCGGCAAATTTGGTTAATTGGAAAATACATTTTACTGCACATGAATTAGGGTAAAATAACCTTTTAGCTGCTAGCCTTTTTCTGTGGTCAGGTATTGAGAATTACAGGAAAGGAAGTGTTTGGACATGAAAAGGAAAGAGAGCCATTTCATCAAACTGAGCTGTTCAGACTTCCTTGAGTTTTACAAAAGATCCCCTCAAAGCTCAGTCCTTCCGAGGAAAACATTCATTCAGTGATTTTTCTCAGCAGCTCAGCCCTAGGTTTTGTTTTCATGGGTGAAAGATAAGAAGAAGTGTGTTTGTGTGTGCAGCACAGGAACAGTTCTGCTCTAAGACAGACACCATCAGCAAAATGTCTATCCGGAATTATACTTATTTGGACTTTTTCTTGCAGACCTAGTAACTAATATTGATGTCACCATAGTCACAGTAATGACAACAGTAATAATAATAGTGATAAAAATTAAGTTTATGAGAGAGACTTTAAGGACTTTACATAAAAAGGTAATTTTTTTCTGAAATATTGTCGCTCTGTATGTTATTTCTTTCCTGTTTCTAGTGCTTGCCTTTGGTAGCCGGATGAGAGGAACTACCAGAGTAATACCAGACATGATCCCTAACAACTTACTGCATAATTTTTCCACTGTGGTCCCAGATTCGCAGGAAAGCGTGTGCAGCAGGGGCCATGGAGGGGCGCAGGAACGGCCCTGCCCGCAGCCTTTCCCGGGGCGCGGAGCGCGGAGCGGGGCCGGGGCGCGGAGCGGGGCCGGGGCGCCGGGCTGCGGGCGCTCTCCGTGGTGCTGAAGCGCCGCTGCCCCGGGGCTTCGTCCGCCCGAGACCAGCACCCAGGACTCCCCAGCGCTAACTTTTAATTATGTCAGCCCCGCGTTTCGAGCATTAAAATTAAACAGACAGCGATCTGGCGAGGGGTGGGGGATTATATATTGCTTAGTTATCTCCTTGTTTTGCAGCTGCTGGTCCTTGGGAGAAAGTTGAGTCTCAACCGGCTCAGGGTTCTTCTGCTTCTATTTAAAAAGCAGAGACTTGGAGCACTTCCCCGTGCTCCATTCCGCCTTCTCCCCCTCCTGTAATACGCTGAACTTGCAGGCTTCAAACTGCTGGGGAAAGTGAGTCTTGGAGCCAAAACAGCAATGCAGCCCCCTGACTAGAGCAAGGCCTGAGAGCGCTATAATGAAGTTATTATTATTTTATTAGGGGTTCTTATGATAAAACACTATCTCACTCCTCTCTTCCCGACGTCAGAGAAAAAGGAAAAGGCACATCTGTCTCTGTGCAAAGGGATCCTACAGTACTGGTCCTGCGTGGATTTTAAAGCTCAGGAGGGAAGAGACTGGCAGGGGAGATCCAGGCAGTACTTCTGGGTTATGTCCTTCTTTTTAAGGTTACTTGACCTAAAGCTTGTGCTGCTATTTTATCGAGTGCAGTCAGATTCAGAACATTGGTCTTTGATCTTGCATGGTACTTTAAAAGCTATCTCAATTTGTAGTATACTTTACTGCTCAGACACTTGCCTGGATGGTGAGCAAATATCTGTTGTCAAACAAAGATACTCCTAAAAGTGTTTGTGTATGTGTAGACATGCAAATATATATAAAAAGCACAAGAAGACAGCTTTCTACATCTGTTACTAGTATGCTAAATTTGTAAGTGAATGGATAAGATAGGATCAGATCAAATCAATCTGAATCACAAGTAAAATTAATTTTTGCCTTGATTTGCTAAAATAATGCTTTACAGGATGGAAACGTAACTTCAACTTGACTATACATTAGGGGAATTTCCACATCTATGCCTAATGCAAAAGGCAGATAGAGCAGGTGATATTTCTAAGGCTTATTAGTGTTTGTTTAATGAGATCATATGTACAGAATTAACTTTCCAAAGACATCATCTCTTCAAAATCACTATTTCTGCACCTGTATTGCCTGTATCCATCTCCTTTGCTGTGGTATGAATGTGCTGTCTTTAAACTCCCATCAGATCTAAGAGAGCCTGTGTAGATTTGCTCGCCCTTCCTGCACAGAACATTACAATCTTTATAAAATATTAAATTTGTGTAGTCTGTCGGAGAAGCAATTGTTCCAAAATAAAATCAGCAGTCTAGACGAAACATAGACACCAGAACTTATCAACAGTTGTCTGACTTACATCTTCTGATGCATCTTGAGTGGGTCATAATACCAACTTTATTTTCAGTGGTGCATAAATTAATTACACGCATTTAATAACCAAAATATCATTATATTCCCCCTTTAATATCATAAAGGCTTTACGCCAGGGAAGCACTTAATGTGCAGGGGGCCATAACAGGCTATTATCCTTGTGTAATGCTATTACAGAACCAATTATGCGCCATTATACTTGCTTTTTTTGCAGTTTATGTGATTTGATCCAATCCCGCGTCCCTGACTTGAAAATTTCATCTGGGTACTTTAAAGTCTAATTTTCACCCGGGCTGAGGCAAGGGCCATCTCTCTCCGCTGAGCCTATGTCTCGGATGCATTTTAAAAGTAATTGCGAAGGGTCCCGCCGCATATCATTTGCAGACGGGAAGCGAGCATAAATCCAGAGACCCCTCGCTGCGAACAAAATCAAACTTTGCCGTGGTACGATCGCTTGGAAAGGCGAGGCGTGTGCAGAGCGGCCCCCCAAAACCCATCCGGCGGCAATTACCCGGCGCTCTGGCAG
>VZRS01005152.1:632236-743717 GCA_013398055.1 Ifrita kowaldi | reverse complement strand
CTTTTTTTTTTTTTTTTTTAATTTGATTCCTGCTGGAAAGGGCTTGGTTTTACACCCCCACCCCCGTCATTTTGCCACCTGCCTCCCCTCTGTGGTTAGCGATCCCGCAGTTGAGCCTCAGGCTACGAGAGAGATGCTTTTCTCCCCTCCCAGCACAGATGTTGGTGTCATGGCTGTAATCGGGACACTTTCAGGACGTGGTCACGCCTCCTCCCTCTAGCCAAAGGGACCGCATAAATCTTTAATGCTATTTTGCAAACATTCTGTGGGAGGATGGGGAAAAATGAGGTACGGCAGAAAAAAAATTTAAAAAGCGGAAAATAAATATTTGGGAGGATGTTTTTCTTTGTGTTATTGGTCAGAGACATCATCATCATTATTATTATTATNGGACAGTAAGAGGGTCCCTCCCGCCGGTGCCACCGAGCTCTGAGGCGGCTTTGTTCGTTAGTTTTTGGCAGACACCTTTGGAAACGCGCTCTTGGATTTGCTTGTTTGTTTTCTGTGTGTTTGTTTTCCCGGTGGCAGCGTGGGGCCGGTGCCTGTGTTTGGCGGCCCGATACGGGGAGCGGCCCCGCAGGCTGCAGCCTCTCCCGGAGCTGTCCGGGGCCGGGCCATCTCTTTCCCCTCCGTGGGTAGCAGCGGGGCGGGGGGAAGGGGCGGTCTGTCCTGCCAAAGGGTAAAACCAGCGTAGGGCATCACAAGTGGGAAAAAAAAACATACACCTTCGTCCAAACCCCCCCACCCATCACCAAACCAAAGAAGCGGAAACAGAAAAACTCCCTTCGGCCAGCGTTTGGGCAGCCGGGGAGGCCCTGTGCCGCAGGGAAGAGACCGGCCTTTGGGAGTCACCGGGACAGTGTTTTATTCACTGATGATCCTCTGCCAGGCCCACATCGAGTGAGGTCTGTGCGAGGAGAGGGCTGGGGGCCGTGTTATCTTCCAAATGATGCTGCAAGGTGAAGGGCGACCTCCAGCCTACGTACCCCAGAGCACTCTACGGGCAGGTCTGCGAGTGGGGCCACGGGGACACTCAGCAACGCTTCTGGGGACTCGAATACTTTTCTGTTCCGTGAGGGTTTGTTTTGTTTTGGTTTTGTTTGTTCGTTTGTGGGTTTTGGTTTGTTTTTCTTTTTGTTGATGTTTGCTTTTTTTGGTTTGGGGTTGGGGTTTTTTTTGCTCTGGTTTGAGTTTTTTTTTTTTTTTTTTGTCTGTTTTGTTTTGTTTTGTTTGCGTTTTTTTTAACTTGTTTTGTCAGGGAACAGAAAGGGAGTGACACATTTCAACACGGGCACGGATGATGTGTGACTGGGGGGGAGCCACGAAGGCCGGGGTCTGCTCCATGGAACGTGGTTCACATGGCGGTGGCCCATCTGCCCTCTCCCGACCTCCGCCTGGGGACAAACCCCCGGTGCCCCGGTCGGCCCCTCGAACGCCGGGGGGAAGGGCAGGGTAGCCGGGGAAGGGCAGGGTAGCCTCGTTCAGCCGCGGCCGAGCCCCCCGTGCTGGGCCGTACCGAGCCCCGTGCCCACGTTCTCCTCCGGGAGCCAGGGCGAGCAGACGGGGCCGGTTCGGCCGCTCTCGGGGGTGCGTGGGGAGGAACCTGACAGCGGCCCCGCCGCCTCCTCGTCCGGGCAGGGGCTTCCGCGGGCTCCCTCGGCCGACGGGCAGGGTCTTTGCGAGCTGCCGTGCACACGCGTATGTCAAAGCTTCGTCTCTTAGTCTTTTTAAAGCACGAATAGCCCAAAAAATACTCTTTCCCGGGCCGGGGTGGGCTCGGGCAGTAGAACCCCGCGGTGCCCGCAGCAGCCCCCGGGCCCCGGGGAGATGGGGCAGCACTGCCCGCCCGAGCGGCTCCGGCCCCGGCCTTTTGCCCCCAGGGCACAGCGGCCCCTAACGCGGCTCTCGGCCCGCAGGCGCGGCCCCCTTCGGAGGTCACTCCGCCGGCGACTTCGACGACGGGTTCCTGCGGAGGAAGCAGCGCCGCAACCGCACCACCTTCACCTTGCAGCAGGTAGGAGCCCGCTTCTCTCTGCCCCGGCCTCTGCACCCGCTGTCCCCTGCTTGCCTGCACCATACGTGCCCCCGGCCTCCGCCATGCCTGGTCCCTGCCAGCTCCCGGCCTGCTTCCCGCATGCCCCATGCCATGCCAGCCCCGTCCTGCCTGTCCCGCTGCCCCGGTGGCCCCGCTTTCCTCATCCATGCCTGGCAGACACCCCCGTGGGGCGGCCGGATCCCTCACGGAACCCTCACGGATCTCTGCTCTCCTTCCCTCCATCAGCTCGAGGCCCTGGAAGCCGTTTTTGCTCAAACCCACTACCCCGATGTGTTCACTCGGGAAGAGCTGGCTCTGAAAATCAACCTCACGGAGGCCAGGGTGCAGGTAAACATCCTGGGGAATTACTTAACTCGGATGTTCAAACTGGCAAACTTTTTTTTTAATTTTTTTTTTATTTGACATCATGACTGCAGAGTGCACATTTGGCCAAAGAACGCAAATGAAGACGATCTGTCATTTTCATGATGCACTTTAATAACATCAACATAATGTGGAATATTAGATTAGGTTGATTAATCGGTCATTCATAATTAACTAGTGATAATGTTCTACACTAATTTGTCCGCGTCTCCAAGGTACTAAATTACATCAATGCACATCCATTTCCTTGCTTTTGGAGGGGGGGCGTGGTGCAGAGAAAAGAGCTGAGACGTGATTCTCCAAAGCAACTATGACCACTGTCGAGCACTGAGGTTAGTCAACTGCAGGGAGCCCAGCTGCCAGGAAGAAGGCTTCTTCACCTCTTCAACTTTTCTCCCTTTCGCCTTCTTTCTAAACACTTAATTTAGGCGCTAAAGAGCCTGCAGAGCAATTCCCACACCTTTAATATGATACAATAAATACCATTGGCCATGATCACTCTTTCCACAGCCACACTTTTCCACCCCTTCCTTTCTTCCTTCTCCTCACCTTTTCCCTTTTTTTTCCTTTTTTCCATACGTTTGTTTTTCCATACCCAGTCCATGTGTATGTCTACAAGCTCTGCTAAGAGCAGCAGTCCTGCAGTTGTCAGAGATAGATCCCTGTAACTCTTCAGGCATCCACCACAGAGTTGCAAACCATTTTTTGAACATGATTATGCACTCATTTTTATTTATGGGGCTTTTCTGCACGCTGTTCTTCTATTTTTTTTTTATTTAGGTGCTTGGGGTTAAGACTATGCAAAGATCTAATTGTAGGAAATATAATAGCTTGCCTTTTGTTCCCTAGGGTCATGTTAGTATCTCTTAAAACCCAATGGCTGAAGAGAGATAATGGAATTCACCACAGTAAATTGGGGATTGTAAACAAATTATTTCTCCTATAATCAGATTATGTGATCCTGATTATTAAATCTGAACATGAATCATTGGTCATATGCGGGCAAATTAAACCGATTATTATTTGGAAATGAAAATCTCCTTTTACCACTGCATTGTAGGTACTGGCTTAAAAAAATAATAAAAAATGCCATTTTGGCTCTTGGTGCCTAAAGACTGAACTGCAAATTGAGATAAATGGGACAATTATTGAGCATTCAGAAGTGGAAGATCATAACTTCTTCCTGAAAGGTGCAAGGGTGAGATAGGGGTGGTGACAATTAGATTGCTGAGGACTGGTGTTTAGCCTTGTTGTTGGCTATTATGCAAACAGACAATAGATGCAAGCATTTGTTTAGCCTGCTTTCATGCAGGGACATGGGGAAACACAGAGGATGGGAGATATGTTTACATTTATACCCCTTGCTCATTCAAATATGATTAATGTGCTATAAAGCAGAGTCTTAATCGAAGATGATGTTGTCAAACAATAACTAAATAGGGAAATAAACGACTTCATCATGCTCTTTCCTCAGAAGCAGGCGAACTGTCAGTGCAAAGTCATTAAAATATGATAATGAAAAATAGCTCAATTAAATATTGTTATAGCTGTGACCTTCATTCAATTAAGACACAAGAAAGTGTCTGCATTTTGCTTTGCATTTAACTGCTCTAAATTTAGAATATAGATAAAATCATTATTCAATGTTTGCTGATACATGCAATTAAAAGGCAGCTAACTAAAATGGAATTGGAGAAGGAGAAGAATAATAATAATAACAATCTCTCCTATACTTGAATTAATGTATTAAAATGTGAATTTCCTGACTCCAAGAGAGGCTTGGCATTTTCCACCTCAAATATGGTGCTTTCAGCATATCAGCTCCAAGATAAATGGAAAAAAAGGAGTTTTTAGACTAATAGTCAGGTGATAAAATCAAGAGTATGAATATTTGTTTTGCATATGGGGAAAAAAATAAAGTTTGGAAACTGGTGTTCTATTCTGAGGTCATAGTGCAGCCTGAGGTGGGGGCAGTTGTACGACCACATTATTAAACTGCAGAATGATCTTCCAAAATTAGTGTATATCAACTTTTGAGTCCTCTGAATGCAGACTGAACATGAGATGAAGAACAGTCAGTATCAGCCCTCTCCAGAAAATAGGCTGGATAACATGGCCAGATACACACCTTTTCATTTCTGACCTCTCTGATTCTAGCAGCAGCTGATTTAAAGACTTATATTTTGTCAGAGTGCTTAGGTAGGTATTTAACACCATCCCTATAAAGAGGCTTTTAGATGTGTTAAAGCATAGAAATCAGTGAGAATTAAATGTGTCTGTAAAGGCTTGCACATGATTAAATGCTTTGCTGATTGACACAGTAGTATCAAAATTATTGCTTTTTAAATTTTTGTTGTAACATGCCTTTTGAATGTCTTTAGACATTTCTGGCTTGTTTTCCAGACCCAGAAATATTACAGATATAAATGTAATCCTAAGAGTCAACTAGAATAGCAACGGGGACACAAAATAAGAGGAAGATATAGCCAAGCTTCTAAATGACAAATTTCACTGCCATTTACAATCTCCTTGCTTCACATTTGGCTAAACATGGTTTTCACCCAGGACTGCTCTCCTGTTCCAGGTGTGGTTCCAAAATCGAAGAGCTAAATGGAGAAAAACAGAGCGGGGTACTTCCGACCAAGAGGGCTCTAAGGAAGCCATGGCTGAGGTGGCACCTCCTGCGAGGAATTTAAATTCCCCTTCTCCAGCAGATCAAACCAGGAATAAAAAAGAGGGTCTGGAGATCCAGCAGAGGTAAGAGCAATGCAGGATATCAGCTGCCAGTCTGCAGGGCAGGAATGCCTCACATGTGTGTACGTGCATACAGATGTGCTGCTATGCCTTGACCCACAGGCACCATCTTTAGAAAATGAGGTGTTTCTTGTGCCACTCGCTGTTGCCTGTGGAGATGCTGAGAAGCTGGTGGCAGTGGGAGGCTGCTGTTGTCCAGCCTTGGTCACATCTAGTAGGACGCTGAGACACCAACGTGTTTATGTGCATGAGCAAATGGAATCAGCTGGTTCTGGTTTTGTAAGGAAGTTGTTTTCTTTTCTCCATCAGCCTGAGCCGAGCAGTGGGCCCTACGGGACCTTTCTTCCCTTCCTGCCTGCCGGGGACTCTTCTCAACACAGCCACCTACGCACAAGCTTTATCCCATGTCGCCTCTCTAAAAGGTAAATTACTTAACTTCAGGGACAAGCTCCAAGAGCATCCCTTTCAAGCTAAGTGGCATGGTCCCATTACCCACTGTGGGGAAACCTTTGGGAAATGGTGGATCCCTCTTTCTGTTTAGATTGGCAGTATTTGCACTGACCAATGCTGCACGTACTGAAGTGAGTCTCCTGTTGTATCTCATAGCATCATTTGTAGCAAAACCCCTTCTACTCAGTTACTATTCATGAGGTCAGGGTTTCTCTCAAGGAGTAAGACAGGCAGGGTTTGCTCCTTTAGAGTTTCTGTTGTATATGCTTTTTTTAAAGAGTTAAATTTATTCTAATAAATTAGTTATATACATCCTTTTGCATTATGTAGTACCTGGCACCATTACTGATGCCTCATCCGCTCTTTGCATGTGGTTTCCTTTGCAGTGCATCTGTACAATCCAAACCTTTCTCTTCTTGGACAGTAGGTTCCCCTTCGAGAACTTGAATAAAGCATGTTCCTGGGGACAGGGGAGGATACAAAGTAATTCCTCATTGCCTGGGACCCAGGCTTCAGGAAGGGTACATCCCGTGTCTGTATACTTTCAGTTTCCAAAAAGCAGCAGTATGCATCTTTTAAAAATAAATCACCTACTGATCCATTAGCTGTTCTTAGTCTAACAATTTATAAGACTAAGGGTGTAAGCAGGATGAATTCAATTTATAGATTTATAGGATGCAAAGCCTCATAGCAGTGCCAAGCACAAAGAGGCACATACATTTACTCTGTGTCCCGATGTGCTGCAATAACTTGTGAGGAAAGTTTCTCAGTTAAAGACCCACCACTATGAAGAAAAATGTCCTCTAATACATCTCATTGTATTCTCTGGCATACCTCATGCTCCTTGTATTCCCAGTTGAATCAGCACTGCCAAAGTATATTCCTGAAGCAAATGTTTGTAACTCTCCTGAGTTTTGTGTTAAGCCCAGTGTCCTGCCCCCTGAGCCCCCTTCTCTCCTGTCTTTCAAAAAAAGCTGAAGCCAGACACACCACACAGTTACTGCTCTTTTGATAGGTGTGGGACCTGGAATTCTGAATCCAGAAAGGACACACAGGTGTGACCTGAACCCTAAAACTTAAAGGCTTATTGTCACCTGTAAGTAGGTGCCAGCTGTTTGGAGTGCCTGAGTCCTCCTGACCTCTGTCCTGTAAAATCTTGGGGCTGAGAATTTTGACTTCTTCCATTAGGCAGGAACAGACTCTCTGGAGTAAATGCAGCTGAAATTCTCCAGGCAAAAAAAATTGTTAATTGATAAATGTAGTCTCAGATGGGTTGAAAAGTGTGGAAATAGGGTTGTGTTCAGTGAATAATTTAGATGGAATAAGGGGGTTTTTGCCCTTGAAATTTACGTTCAAGGCTTTTCAGAATTAAATGCCTCAATATGTTGTTCTCCCCTGTTTCATGTTTAAATGTAGCTAAATTTTAAGAGAAAATTACCCAAATAAACAAAGCCAAACAAAATGAAATAAAAAAAGATTTAAAAATTGTCATGAGGGGTTGGTATTTTTAGTTGGTTGGTTTTCTTGTTTGTTTGGGGTTGGGTTTTCTTGTTGTTGGTTTTGTTTGCTTGCTTTTAGTTTTATTTATTTGGAAGAGTTGCTGATACTCTTTCCTTTGATTTTACAACTTAGCCACTAAATTGAGAAACTAATGATTTGCTCTTTTTTTGCTTGATTGAAGTTTTACAACCTGGAGGCAGAAAAAGTTCTATACCTGAATCTTTTGTAGATATTAAATAGTCAGTTGCCCAGACTAAGAGACAGTGTCCCTGAAAAAATAGTCCCAAATGTAAACACAGATTTTTTTTTTTTTTATAATTTGTATAGGAATGGTCAGTTTTCAGATGCCTGCATATTGTCTTGGTGAAGGTTGTCAGTTATACATGCAGTTCATTCCTGAAATATCTGTTTTATATTTCCTGCCTGGCACTAGAAGTCTCCAGATACATGGAAGGGGACTAGGATAAAGTAGTATATTTTGATTTTATGAAATCCAGTTACAGATTTACACCCCTGCGTATCCACCTACTAGGAGCTTTGTGGAGCTGCCTGTGCCTGTCAGTGGATTGTTATCCTTGCAAGGAACTGGTAGTCTGAGCTGCTGCTTTGAGGGGAGCTCTTTTCCTTCTGCTGCTAGCCCTGCTGCTGGGGCTTAGTAGTGTCAAATTTTGGCTTTGGGATTAAGGGGAAAGAATTTATTGTTTTGTGAGGGACCAAATTTGATATATACAAGCAGAGAATAATTGTAACATCTTTCTTGTGATATTGATATATGGAGTATTGGCTCCTCCTTCCTTGGCTCTTCTCCACAAATTCCTCTTTCCCCATTTCTCCAAGAGTAATTCACTTGTGCTGGGGTAGGGCTGTGCACAGCAGTCCCTGAGCTTTGGTCCTATTAACTGGTGACAAGGACAATCTCTTGAGCTTCTGAGTGGACCAAAGGTATCACAGGCCTAATGCACAGTTTATTTTTCTTTGGTATGGAAACTTCAGGTGAATGATTGTTCATTTAAACCAGCGTATTTGAGAGCACAACCAAGCTCATGTGCCAGTCTGGAGGAAAAGATAATGGTTGTGGGAAGGAAGGGAAGGACAGGGAGAGACACAGTGTTCACAAAACCTTAATATGACTGTCCTTGTCATATGCTCAGTTCAGTTTATTTGACTCTCCCTTCTCATTTCCTTTTGAGATAGGAGCTGTGTGCACATGGGCAATTGTATATGTCCTTTTATGTCTTAATTAAGGGACCTAAGCTTCTCCCTTGAAAATCTAGTTGCATTTTGCTGCAGAAATGATGCCAGAACCCTGCTGTAGTGAGTCTGATGATGTAGGACTTTATGTCACACAAATCCCATAAAACTCAGCACAGGGCATAGAGTTATGAGCTGCCTGTTTTCTGGATTGCTTGGATAAGGGAAAATCCAGCAAGGAGAAAGGTTTTCCAAAATTTTGCAAGTTTTATTCAAGAGTGAAATGATTGAGAGGTCTTCCTAGTACCTGTCTTGTGCCAGCCATGCTTTGAAACTACCAGGAATTCTCTCTGCTTTTAAAAGTAAAATAGTTGCTCCAAAATCAAAGCACTATTTCACTATGAGAGGATGCATGACCCTGCTTTCTTCTATGCAAGTGTCAAACTAAACGCAGATCCTCTATGTGGATCTTGTAAATAGATATATATTCCCACCACCGGGAGAATAATCCTGGCCAGTAAAGGGAATCACATTCTTTAGTACAGTTGTGAGAGCTGCTTGCAAACAAATGAGCACTCTCAGAACATCAGGTTCTACTAGGAAGTGCAGGTTGTTTTCTTATTCTTCTGAGGAGACAAGATGTGCTTTGATGAACTTGTGAGCCAACACTTCACTGAGTCAGTGAGTAATATTTGACTGATGCTTTAGAAGGAGACAATTAAAATCAATACAGTGAATAACAAGTGATGATGGTGATGTAACTAATTAATAATTATTTTGTGCTCTCAGGGACCATTTTCATTCTGTCATCTGCGTGTACTCCATCTTTGGTAAAAAAACTGATGCCTCTTTCTCTTTCTCTGACTTTGCTTGGCCCCAGACCCAGGTTTCCAAAGCTACATAAAGTGCTTAGGGCACAAAGTTCTTGGATCTAATTCGTAGTATAAGGATGTAATAGTTGAGGGTGAAGTTGGTCTAGAAGAGACAGGAAATCTCAAGACAGCCTAGTCTGGGGCAGAGACTAAGCCTGCAACTTTGCTTTTGGAAATTGAAGTGCACTGTAGGCTTGCCTCTTGTGGCTCTGGACCCCACATGTGCCACTTCTAGGATATGGGGATATTGTTGGAGCATGAGACCAGGTCTGCTCTGATGAATGAGAAGAAAGCTGTTTTCCCTAAGCGCTATGCCCCATGAACTCTGCTGTCTCTGAAACCGAGATTTTTTCCCATCAAAGTGAGGATATTGGCACCACAGGATGTTCTGTTAAGAAAACGAGCTGGCTATACAATGCAAACAAAACTGTTATGCAGAATATAGACTTTTCCAGAGAAGAGTATATTATCACTGGACAGTTTTTCTCTGTTTCTATCAAATGTTCTCTCTTCAGTAATACAATAGACCTTTTCCTGTCTCCTGTCTCTCTGAAGTCTAGCACATGGAGGCTGTACTTAGCAGCAAGCATCTGTTACCTACTGTATCATCTCCCTATGTACTATTCTGTCAGGAAATACAGTTCCTCATTTGAAAAATTAGCACAGGTTCATAATTTCTGGGATATACAGTGTTTCCTGCTTCAGGGGTTTAGTACTTCGCCACTGGCCATACTCAGGAAGAAGGTTGACTCACCGAGATGAAATTTCTGATGTTCATTACTCTCTGAAATTGTCCTGATTTGACAACTATGCTACTTCATTGTGGTGACTTCGACAGTTCCATGATCTTCCAAGATGAAACACTTACTGTAAGCCAGGCATCTGCAGTCCATTTAGTAGATTTAATTGCAGACCTCAAAGATGAAGGGAAAATACTTGTTTTATTTATGGGCTGTGTAACTATAGAGTCATCAGGAGAAGCTAGTGTTCTGTGCAGAGAGAGACCTCAAAGTACCTCCTTAATGGATGACAGCATGAATGCAATTCATTAATGCAGAAGATGTTATTAATGGGCGTAAACAAGAATCTCCGTTTTTCAGCGGATGTGTTCTACCATGCTGGTGGCTGAGGCCAAGAGTGTGTCTGTTACGTTCCGCTGAAATTTCCCCAGACCCCATGATGAGTGAAGTGTATGAGGAGAGAAATAATTACACTTGCCAGGGAATTACTTTCATAATTCACCCACAGCTCTGCTCCGTGCACGTTATAGCTCAGTTGGTTTTCACGGCACCTCCACAGCACTGATGGAGAAGCACGGTTGCATTACGCACATCCAAATGGGTATTACAGGGCACCATTGATTAGGCTCTTTTATGGTTTGTTGCTGCTGTGGTTGCTGTTCATATTAGGGAGGCTTAATTGCAGTATCCAGGAAAAAACGCCTAAAACATAACTAGAACTGCCCATCCATTACAGTTCCATTTCCACTATGGAAAGATGAAGGGAATTTGCCCAGTTCCATTGCGCAATTCCCATTGCCAACACTACGAAAGAAGTGTTCAAGGACCTAACTCACCCTTGAACTGGTGTTTACTGACTTGAAGCTCCACTGTTCACCGTAAGACTGGGGAATGGGAATAAAACTCTTGGGGTCCTTTATTTTCAGTGTCATTCTTGATTACGGACTTACTGACTTTTCTCATGTAACATAGCCAATATATTAAGAGGGTTTGTTTGGCATTTTTCCTAGTTTATCTGCCACTCTGACTTCAGAGAATCTAAAACATTTCTTTAGTTTGCTGCAGATGCACACACCTTGAGTAAATTATTTTGATTCCCATATCACAGGTCCCCAGCTCTAGCACTGCCCCTCACAGGAAGAGATTTTTGGTCTTTTTCACAAATACTAGGAAATACGCAGGTACTTGGAGCCCTAAGAGCCATGGGTAGGAAATGGATGCTGTCCTGTTCCTCCAGGACAGATCTTGATTAGGTTAGTGGACCTCAGCTGGTTCTGGTTGATGAGGTTGCCGAGCTGACAGTATTCAAAGGACTGATTCTGTTCTCCCAGCTGTTTTGTGGGCTTTGCTGCCAGCCTTCCTGCCCTAACAGGCAAGTCCTGGCTTCTGATTTCTTTGTTTTTGGGAGTACTAGTGGCACAAATAAAGGAGGATGAAATCCTCCAGTTCCAGTGTCAAGTTATGTAGACAAAAAGGCTGCTGATAGAGCAACTGAGCCAGACCATCAGCTCTTTGTTGTTTCCACTGGGCATATAGGGGTCACAAGCCAAGGAGATGTGAAATTATAGCATTTGGACTCTGCTGTCACCTCTGAAGTGCTCTTCCAGCCTCTGGGCAGCACACAGTACTTTCCACACTTACCAGCTTCTCACTAGAAGGAGAAACGGTCTAGTACAACTTCAGGAGCCTTGAGGCTACCCTAAATTAAAGTGGGACCATCTGATGCTTCTCCATTTCAGGCATTAAGTTCATGCCTTTCTTGTTCTGATCTTCCTGTTTCAGAGCTCAAGAAGATTTAGATAAAGCCACTTTTGTGTTTCCTGCTTTTGACTTAGGCTTTAAAAGACAGAATGTTGGTGTCGTGTATGAAGTGAAAGAGGGAGCTCCCTTTGAATCAGCTCCCACTGGTAATCAACTGAACTTGAGGTTGTTGATGAATTTCCAATCCTTACGAAATGGATTCGGAATTTATGAGAATTTAGAGCTCAGGCAAACCAATGTGTCTACTATGAGAAGATAACAATAATTAAATCAAACATGATGTTTTCCCTGAAAACCAAACAGCGTGGGTTGATATATGAGGATTTTAAGTGGGATTTTTTCTCTCTTTCCCTCCATGTCAGGTTGCCATTCAGCTGTCCAAATCAAATGCTGATATGCACAAATAATAAAAGAGGAATGGAATGTGGGGTTTGCCTTTTGGAAAGACTACCTATTAAATCCTTTAAGCACTTGACTTGAAACACAAAATACATCTTTAAAAATTTATATTGATATTTATGTATCAATATGAGCCCCGCTCCTACCCCTCTCTTCCCACCTAAAACGGAACCATGGAACTGCACAAAAAGGTCCACAACCAAAATTGTAGATCAAAAATTGTTAAGATTTAAATGTGATGTTGGCAGAGACAAGACAAAACTAATTTAATTTTTCCTGTCAGTCTCTGTTGTAGATCAATTAAACTGCCAAGTGGATCAAATATTTCAGACTATATTTATTACATTAAGTATTTATGTTCAGGCTGGGCATTTAAAGTATGATCTCATATAGGAATAGGAGGAGGTTCAGATCAATTCAGCAGAATTTGCTGTAAGTTAATGGAAATCTAATTGTGTATTTTAATTTTGTGTACAGGAGGCAGTAAGTTCCTGAAAGAAAGCAAACAGTACCCTGTCCATATTGCAGCAACTTGATACAAATCTCGTTAAACTAATCTCAGATTGTCATAGATGTTAGTGGGAGCTGGATCAAGATCTAGGGCTAATGGCTTAACCCTGACTGATTTTGATGGGAGCTGGATGCCTCAAGTCCTCTGAAGATTTGAAATAAGTAGGAACAATTTCTTCCTTCCCCACTGAGGACTCAGGGCTGCTGCAATAAGATGTTAAAAACCACTGCTGCCTGCTACGTACGGATGCCTCTTTCTTGGTCAGCGTTACTTTTCTGGAGATTGTGGGCTGGCTGATGGGCAAGTGGAGACCTTGGACTCCCGATGTCCCATTGTTGGTCTGGGCTTTGTGCTGGCAAAGTCTAGTACATTTCACTGGACTTATTATCTGCAGATTCAGATGATTGTAAGGTAGAGTCAACCTTCTTTACAGCGTGCATTAAAAAGGAACAGAAATCCTATTCTCCTTTATTCTAGCTGGAACCTGGAGCAAATGATGCTTTTTACTTTACTTTTTTTCATGTGTGAGCTGTTTCCAGGTGTTTTAACCTCAGTGAAAATGAAAGTAATAGTTTATGGGTGAATTATTGCTAGAGATAGCTTTGTTTCCACCACAGGTAACTGCACCCTCAGGTTGCAGAGCCACAAGGTAATATCAGGGCTAATTATTAAGGAAAGAGCTTAGTCTGGTACTGAATACTGATAAATATTTTATCTCTCTAACAACGGAATGAACATTATTCTTAGGGGATGGAGCCAATTCCTGCTTTTTTGAAAAGGGGAAGACTGCTTTCCACTTCTCCCCACATCCCACCAAGCAATGTCTGTGCCCAGTCCTGCATTAGGCGCTGTGGGCCAGCCCTTCCCTCAGCCTGGGAGCTGAACAGCCGTGTTTGAAAGGCTCGTTCAGTTTGTGTTAGAAAGCAGCAATGCAAAGGCAGCTGATGCACCCGCAAGCCTCCCGGCTCCCCCATCTCTGAGCAGAACCTGAAGATGGTGGGACTGGGTGAAAAAGACCTGCTGCAAACTGCAGGGACTCTGCAGGGCCTCTCTTCCCTCTTGCTAAAACAGTGGCTGGCCAGAACCCCTGAAGTGGCTGTGATTCAACAGGGCAGAAAATTACTTTATGAGCATGGCTGGTGGTGGCAAAAACTGTAAGTTGTTTTCTGAGTGGATTTTATTTTAAACCCTCCTTCTGACCTGCTCAAAACAGCCACAGAATTCAAGACTGAGATTCCTAGAGCTAAAAGGAAAAGAAGCAGAGGAAGAAGCGCTGAAACTTGCTTGTGCTTGAATGCTTGGACCCACAGAAATGTTGGTCTGCTGATAATATGCTTTATCAGAGAAGTATAACAAGAGAAAAGGGTTCTTTCCATTTGTGTTAATAACTTGTCCTTTGTAGATGCTGTTTTTGAAATACAAAGAGTATTTTTTCCTGAATGTTACTTGCAACCACAAATGTCTGACAATTGCTGTGGAGAAGTCGTGCCAACATCCTAAAAACAAACAACTGGCTGCCTTCATTCCTAGCAGATGGGTGCTGACCCGTTGCTACCAAGAACAGAAGTGTAAAACTCTGCAGGTTATTAGTTCCATCACTTAGTCATGAGCCATTTAACTCAAATATTAACTGCAGAAATTAAAGCAAGTCCTTGGCTTGGAAAGATCAGGGGAAGATACTGCACCGTGTCAGGATGTGTGTGGCTGGGCTGCTTCTTGTTGAAAGGCAGCATATCAGCAAAGACAGGCTTTTGCCAGGCGTGTACATGAGGATGTGGAGTTTGTGTGGCCTCTAAGACCCCTGGAAAAATGGTGACTAATGATGTCTGGTTTTTTTACCAGACAGTAAATTCAAGAAGTGGTTCAGCCATCCACCCTGCTTCCCCATCCTACTCCTCTGACCCATTTTCCAACACTCAATAGATGCATCTAAGCTGGGTACCAGTATGGCTTTTTGGATGGACTGCATGTCCTGCCCCGTGATCAGCCTACACTTCCAGGTGTGCTTGTTTGGGAACTGGCCCAAGCCCCAGCATTATCAAAGAGAAGCCAGAGGAAGAGCCTGCCACGTTCCAGCTCAGGGAGGCCGCTGGTAGAGTGAGGACTGCCTCTGTCAAGGGGTTGCAGGGAAGCTTTTCAGCTTAAAGGCATCCAGTCTCCAGTGTTTTCTTGCCTGCTTGGAACAGCCACAGGTGTCAAATAACAGGGTAGAGATGCTCTAGCCCATCTCTCCTGATGAGACTCTTAAGATGTATCACAGCAGCAAATTAAGGTAGCTTTGGCTCACTTCTAGAGGCTGTTCTCTTTGAGGTGTCACCCTTAAGCAGCACAGACATTGAATGGGTAAAGGTAGAACAGACTCTTGCAGGTAGACATGGTGCCAGTAGTTGGCAAGGGCCTGGCCAAGGAAAAGTATCTCATTTTACAGTGAGATAGGAGAAGGTTAACAACGAATATTTTCACCTTTCTCTCTGCTGTAATAGATCAGGCAAAGATAAGTGATTTTGTGGGTGAACCCCTACACTCACCCACAAAATGCTGCTGCCCACATTTATCAAGCTCAGTGTGCAGGCAGAAGGCAGGGTACACCTTCAGCATGGGGCTGGTGGCAGCCACAGAACAGCAGCTTGATATGAGAGGAGGGAATGAGCTGAACCTTGCTTGTGAGGAAATCTCATGTGTGATCTGAACTTCACTGCTCACTTCTGTCTCTATTTCCCTCTCGCTCTCTGTTTGTCACCCTGAATGACTCACAGTGTAAGATCCTTCTTACAGAAAGATCAGCAGAACAGGATATGGGTTTTGTAGCCCTGACTCAGAGAACACCTGTGTACTCACTAAAGGTCAATGTACCGGCTAAAGGTCAACCCCATCTCTGTCCTCTTCAGACTGACCATGGAGGGAACAGTCACACAGTCTCCATGACCTTCCCCAGCAGTGACGGTGCCTTCTCTCCTTCCTCCCCAGGGAGCCCGCTGTGCTCGTGCTGCGTCCCAGACCCCATGGGCCTCTCCTTCCTGCCCACCTACGGCTGCCAAAGCAACCGCACCGCCAGCGTGGCCGCGCTGCGCATGAAGGCACGCGAGCACTCGGAGGCTGTGCTCCAGTCTGCCAACCTCCTGCCTGCCGCCAGCAGCAGCCCCACTCCTCCTGCCAAACCCGGCCCTGAGGGCAGCCAGGACAAGCAGCCCTCTCCAGCCAAGGAGCACATGGAAGGGGAGAAGAGTGTATGAGACCGGAGTGGTGCTGGTCCCTTGGCTCAGGGCAGTGCTCCGCCGCCAGCACGCTGCCGTGGGGTGAACTGCAGTGTGGCTGTGCCCAGTGGGATGGTGTGGGGCCACCAGGGACCCGGCACAGCTGACTGGCCTCTTTGGCTGCCTTTCACACACCCTTGCTTTTCTTGTGTCGCTGTAGGTTCATTTCCTTGATTTATCAGCACTATCTGTGTTTGGAAACGTTCGTGAAACTATTTTTATTCCCTCCCCACCCCATACATCCCAGGGACACTGAAAGGCCCAGGATCCTGCCTTGCTCCTGCACATCTCGACTTTCCATCCTGCGTGAAATGGATGGCTGGAAGCAGCACATCAGCTCCAGATATGAGTTCTGGGGCAAGAGATGCACCCAGGCACCTGTTACTCCACCGCTCACAACAGAGGGGAAGGAATATCCAGGTATATCCCAATTTGGCCTGCTGTTTTCTGAAGGCATTTGACTTCAATCAAGCCTATCCCAGGCAATCCAGGTGTAAGAGAAACAGAAAATAGAGCAAAACTCTTCGTAATTTTTTTCCTTCTGTCTTCTTTTCGCTGAAACTTCCCATGGAGCAGATTACTGGGAAATTGCTGAGATCAGTTTACTTGTGACTAAAATCCTTGCACTAGCCTCTGTGTGAACATTAGTGTACTACTCTTGCCATTCCCTGGGTTAGACGTGAAAGACACATGACTTCATAGTGGCATTCACAGCTTCAAACAGTAATGCTGGTATTTAAAAGAGAGTGCAATTGTCTCTAGATCTGCGCAAAGCTGGGGGTATTTTGACATCACGGTAATGGAAAAAGAGACTGGAAGAAAAAAATAATCCTTCATTGCTAGACTGCAAATATGTTTTTCCATGTTTTGTTTTTAATAAAGAGGAAATAAAGCTTGGAAGGATATTCCTTTATGCCATCCAAATTCAGACTATTAAATTTACTGAAAGCTTGTTGTAATGAATCTAGATATGAAAAGATATTAATTATTATAGACTGGGAACAGTGCAAAGGAGAATTTGATGCTGTAGTAATTATGGTCTTATCTCTCACCCAAACCTCCCCAAAGCAAAGCAGACTAAGATCTGAAGAGCAGTCATCTTAATCTGGGGTGCGTCACATTTTTTTCCATAGGAACTGCACATGCGGATTTGAACTTAGTGACATGGACATTGCATTTTTCAGGTGCCATTTGCAGGCTGCTTAGGTGTGTCCACAGGTGTCCCTGGAGAACAGGCTGAAAACACTTCTCTGAGACTTTAATCAAGTACCATGGAGGCTAGTGAAAGGATTCCTGTCACCTCTGATCCTGCACGTTGTGCTGCGGACCTCCCGGAATGTGCCGAGCACATGCTTTTACACAGGGTTTTGTTTGGCTGTTCACAGGATCCAAGTTTGGGGATGTGCTTGGAAAGGCAGTCCTGAGAACGGCTGGCAGCAAAAATTTGTCTCCTCCATGTAAGTGATCTCGGCCCATGAATTTCACAGGACCTGGGACTTCTCTGGGGCTCACAGGACCCTTTCATACCCCCTGGTGCACACCTTCCTTTCCATGAGGCACGGTTTGGTGTCAGCACCCCTCAAAGGGTGGGAGCCCTGGTGTTCGTGGGGTGGCTTGGCAGCACCAGGCACCATCATTGTCGAGGAGCCAAGGGTACCAGGCACCCCCAGAGTGGAGTTTGTGTCTTCTGGGCACAAGCCAGCAGAAAGGGCATTGCTGGGTCTGTCCTTCGGTTAGAGAACAAAGAAAAGTCAGACAGGGCCCACATTCATCAAATGGAGTAATTTTGCTTTACTTCTGCCACATAGTGTGTTTCTTTTGGGGATCCTTAACTGTCCTCATGCAGGGAGGGGAACATGCAGTAGTCTGTGATCTGCTTTTGTGCTCCAGCTTCAGGAGTTGCTCTGCTGAACTGTGGGAGGAGGTGGCTTCTCTGGCTACAAGTTATGGTTTAGTTCAACAACAGCAACAAGCCTTTTCTTCCACCAAAATAAAAGAGATCACTGTGTGCTTTGTTGTGGGGAGTGGTTGGAGGAGAGAGAATCACTGTTTTCTTAGTGTGATATTCCCAATCATAATTTTTTTTCTCCCTCCTAAAAACAGACTAAAAAAAATATTCCAGTCCAAAGAGGCAGGCTCAACTTTGTTTCAACATAATTACCTTGCATTCAGTTGAACTTCAGGCCTTCTGTACACTAACTCTTCAATCTAATTGTTTGATTAAACTCGTATTTCCTCCAGAAAGGTACATAAATAAGTGAATTGTTGAGCAAATTAAGAATACTTAACAGCATTGCATCTGAAAAGTAGTTACGCTGATTAAATTTTCTGTCCTTGAGGATTTTCAGGAAATTACTTTTGATCGTCAATAACACAATTAAGTAAACTACACGCACATTAGCATGAATAATTGATAAGAAATTATGTATTACCACGAAGCACTGATTTAATAATTCATGATGCGACACTCTAGTGACTGTGCAAAACTGGATAACATCGACAAGTCTGCCTGATGTTGCTGGAAATGCTGCAAATACAAACAAGTCCACAGTTTTGTTGTACAATAAAGGAAAGTATCCGATGCATGCTGTAGTTTCTGTTTGTTTAATACTTGAATAAATTTAGAAAGAAGACCCCGAAAAGCTCCTGTACTGTTTTCATTCAGATCAATTTCTCTGTGCAAGCATCTGCTTTCACATTGATGACTGTCCAGTTCTGCTTAGACCACAATGATATTACAGGGTGAGGGAGGCTCTCCCATGCACAGCTGGAACCTGCTGAGTGTCTCAGAACTTGCAAAATTAGGGGACTCAAAGCTTCACAAAGCCTCCTGATAAGGAGCAAAGCAGCATTAGTCCTCCTTAAGCCTGAGCTCTTCAGCGTCTGATGTCTCTGTGATTATAATTATTCAGTAAGATTTTGTGGGTGATTGCTCTAAGTCAGCCAAAAATGAAGCTGATTTGTGTGTTTTGAGTGTACACGATGCTGTGTTAAACCCTAGGCCAATTCTCTGACAATTCTCGCAGTTTCCCAAGGGGAGGCAGATAATATATTTGTGTTCTTGTCAGGATGTTGGGGAAACCGGGCCATGGTAAGCCACTTCTTCCTCTCAACTTTTGATCTGAGGCCTGTCTGTGCAGGGCAGTGCATCCCAAGAGAGCTTGCTTGAAGTCACTCAGCAGTAGCACAAGGGCAAGAGGAAAACTCCAGAGATCGTGTCTCAGTCGTGCTTGTTTCTAGCCACCAGACCCTGCTCCCTTCCAGATGGACTGCCCACTGCAGATGAGCCACCTGCCTACTTTCTGTGCTGTCATATATCAGGGCTATGCCACTTAAACCACTCTAATGGCCATTTCAGTAGCTCTGATTAAGTCTGGCATTTAAAAGTTTATAACTCAGCTATAAAAAGTCACTCAGGCTGAACCCCAGCTTGAGAGGCCCAAGCCCAAGGGGATGATTTACATGAGAGCTATTTCAAAATTAGCCTGCATGGTATTTTTTTGGTTATGTGAAGGAAAAATGGAAGCCCAGGGTTAAAGGGATGGACGTCAGACAAATATGTTTTTTTTGACAGCTGACTGCATTGTCACTGGATCCTGTGCAGTAATTTTCTCTGAATTTCTGTACTAGCTTGGGCCATGTGTATCATGAATGGTCACTGTGCCAGTGTTGCTTCCTTAGGTTTGGCAAGGGTCTCCAATCCTGGGCTCCTTTCTCAAGAAACCACAGACACCCACAAAGCCCAGGCTCCCCCTCGTCCCCCACCTTCCCTGCATCCTCATTCGTGACTCTGTGGACAGCCTGCGGTCCTGCCTCCAGCCCTGGTGCCGAGTCTCTGCCTGTGCCATGGCCATGCTGCAGTTCCTCCTGCTCCAGGGCTGAGCCTGGCACTGGGGAGGCTGCGGCACAGCATCCAGGAGCCCGTGCTTAGGATGTGCGTGGGGTGACCACAGCGCGTTGGGCTGGGTTTTGTTAGTGGGGGTCGCTGCAAAGTGCCACACCGTGGGGCTTCTTTATAAGGTTGCATTCCATTCTCTCAGCTCTCCGGGCTTGTTACCTCTTAGACGTCTATTTAAGTCTCCTTATGCCTGTGTACATTGTAACAGGAAGTGTGGAGCTGTGTTTTCACCTTTGCTCAGTTATGCTCTAGGCTAGTCCTTCCTGCACTGTATGCTGGATAGTAATGAGATTGTTGGTCTAATTGGCTCTTTATTAGGAGTATTATTTACAACAATGCTGAAGGCCATGTGCATGCAGATAAAGATGTTGGTTTACCATTAAACTCTTCCCTCTTGCAGTCGGTGCCCTCCCCTCTGTTCCCCACAGATTGCTGCCCCTGGTGAATTTGGGATGACTTTCTCTCCGCTTCCCAGAGGAGTCCCCCATCCCAGGTCATGGCCAGGGATAAAAGCCTGCTGGCAGGGCTGGGTCTCTGGGAAATCTGCACTTCTGCTGTGCACTCAAGCTTTCTGCTTGCCTGCAGCAGAAAAAAGCCAGCACAGTGTGGGAGGAAGTCATTTGCTGCCGGGTGGACCACAAGGGAACAGGGGATGGAGATGAAATGCTTGTGGTGTGCTGCTGTGGCACATTCTCCCTCTAAAAGAGCTGCTGCTCGATAAAGATCCTGTTGTGCTTGGCTGGCGGTGCGGTGGAAGCCGTGTGTGAAGCAGGGGAAGTGAAATGCCCTGCACTGATACCCGAGCCCTGAGTACATAATTCAGACCTCTCCACTGAAGAGTTTGACACCCCTCTCTGAGATCACAGTGCGGCCCGAGGGCGGGGGGGTCTCACCACCACAATGCCATAAATAAAAGAGCAATGGAGTACAATAAACAATGCTTTATTCTTTCCAGTTAAAAACTTCCTTTGCAATGTAGTAAAATATTGACTTTCCGTGGCCATATTACCACAAAATAAGATCTTTTCCTGATAACAACCAAAGAAGCGTTTACATAGACCCAGCTTGTGAAAATGTGAATTTCATTGGCCTATAACACATCCAACATTAGTTGAAAGTGATGTGTTGACCATATTTTAATAATCCAACCACAGTATCCTTATTGTCTGCCCTAAGCTGTCTGCCACAAGTAGGTGCTGGTCTACTGTTTCAGAAGTCTGAGCATCATATTTTGGAGTTGTGAGATGTTTCCTGTGGTAAACTAGTAATAGTTAAATCTCACTGAGATTTAAAATATTGGCTTGCCTAACTCTTCTAGTATTTAATTTCAATGGCTTCTTCTGTAGTCAATGTTTTTTCAATGTAACATCCATACTATGAAACAGAGAAGGCAAAAAACACCACCGCTTGTGTCATTTTACCAAGAAGAGTTTTCACATGCAGAGCAATAAAAGGCAGCTTCTAGAACTCTGTTCAGATTGGCCTGGAAGTTATTACAGCTGCTTCTGGTCTCAGTTCAGCTAAATCACTCTACAGTGTCCTGGAGCACCTGAGACTGCGACAGCTGTTTGTACAGAGAAAATATCCACTCCTCTGTGCTGGTCTAATGGCAGGGTGGCTGTTCCTGTCCTGCTTTCTAAGTCCCAGCACAAGCCAGAGTACTGTGACATTAATGCCGTATACAGGTGGACACCTGGAAGTATGTCATCCTTCATGGCTTACTCACTCATCTTCTGCCCTACCAATGGCCTGAACACACTCTGAGAAGTGCCTTCAGCCCAGGCTGGGAGAACTCTGATAGTGTGCTCGGAAAATGCACCTCGAGAGCAGCAGCCATCAGAAGGCAGGCCAGACACAGCCAGCCTGACACACTGCTCCTTGGGACTGGTCAAGGCCAAGAGAAAACTTTTCATTTTTAATTAAACTGTGTTTGCTTTGTCAGCTGAACTGGTTTACCTTTCAGTTCTTCTGTTTCAGAATTCTTTTTTATTAAACTCCAGCATTCAGTATTGGCCCTAGAGACTAACACTTGCTATGGTGGCAAATTTATTAGGACTCCCCTAGGTACAAATAGGCCAAGTTTTTATTACATGCACATGGCTTCTTTACACCCGCACTATACATGAGGCAATGTGTTAAATAAGATCCAAAGCCCATTAAATGAAGAAGCCCATCTCTGCAAAGAAGGCTCCCCAGGAACCTAAACTCTGCCTGTTATATCACAGCTGGCTCACCCTCACTCCGTCGTGCTGGCTGAAGCCATCAGGTTTTGGCAGATGCTTGAGAACCAAGATGCTGATGTGATCACCAGCCTTGGCACAGCAAGGGATAGGAGCATCCCTGGGAGTTGTTACTTTTTATTAGAAATATTTCTGTAGCAGCACACAAGAAGTTGGCTGCTGGCAGGGAAGGAAGATGTAGAGGAGAAAAGAGCTGATTCTATTTCTCCTCTGAACGATTACTTTAGAGCTAAACCCAGCCGGGACTGAGCCAGAGGTTCTCTGGGGGGGATTTGACAATCACCATCCAACAAGGGTCAGAAGGAAAGTTTCAAAATCCATCCCAGAAAGCCAAATACTTGAATACTTCTCCTGTGGGTCTGTCTGAACCTGGGAGTAATCCAGATTGATGCTGCTGCTTGTTCAGATAAATAACACAGCCAACAAGCAGCCAGACATCCTGTGTGTGTGCGTGAGCATGCACATTCAAACCGCAGCTTCCTCTCTCTTTTGGTGGAGTTCCCCTCCGCAGGGCTCAGGAGCGGCGTTTAGGTGAGTCAGCCTCGTGCGCCTCACAGAGCCCTTTGTCTGTCAGTGAAGCCCAGCACTCACTGCGCAAGGTTTTATCCCAACCTCCACTATGAGGCTGTGAGATGGAGCTCACAACCTGGCTCCAAGCTGGAAGGAAAGGGAGAGTTTCTTACTCAGTTTTTTTCTAGCTATCCCTTTGCACTGTGACAAGTCAACGTGAGCCCTCTGTTACTCTGGTTTTTTCAGTGCAGACATTCTGAAGGGACATATTTCTTGCTAGGGCATCCCCTCTTTTAGTAATTGAATGAGTCTCCATAGCTTGAGAGGTGACTTGTCCCTTCACTGACAGCTCACAATCCAGCTGGGACCCCTCAGTGCCTCTGTGTCACCCTGCTTCTCAATGCCACACTGCCTTGTTGTCATCACATCGTCACCAGAGATGAGTACCAGTACTGCTGAAGATACAAGTGATACTGTTTGTCCGCCACAAAGGGATCACTAGATCTTGGCTGAAATTCTCTTTTGAAGTAGCTTGTTGATTGGATTCAATTTTTTTTGTTATAATGTTGGAGGTCTGCTGCTCTTTACAAATATCAAGTGTCTACAGAGCTGCTGAGGCTGGGAAGACTCTTGTCTATAGGAAACTCTGAAAATCTTCAAATTCCTACCCAGTTCAGATGAAATCAAACTTTTAAGAAAATAATCCACTGAGTTAAGAGCTATGCTTTTTCACCAGCTTGATGAATCATATACACATTAAAATTACTTCAGTGACACTGGGACTCTTCTGTTCTTCAATACACAGTTTGCCAGACCCTGTGAATGTAGGAAAGGAGTGAACAAATGAGAGTCTTTATTATTAATTAGATTTTAGAATTACACTAATGAGCCAGAAAAGGAGGAGCCAAACTACTGGAAACACCTTATTCCTGCTGCCCCTGCATGGGCAGATGATTTATCGATTTCGTACTCTCTGTCCCTGGGACTTATATGTGCCCAACCAAAATAGCTCCTGCATGTAAAGGTGGATATATCTGGCCCACAATTTAACAAGGCCTGTAAGGAAGCAAACCTTAGAACCTGCCACAAGGGAGAATTGCATTGGCCAGATGCTGTTTTTGTAAATGATGACACCTTTTGAGCACATTGTTCTTCCTTCATCCTTTCCCCCTGCGCTCTGTCAGGGACCCTCTCTCTTCCTGAGCTCAGCTCCTCACATTTCTATCAGCAGGAGGGAATATTTTGGGCTTGCTACAGGCATACTGGGAAATACTTGTGCTGGCAGAGCTGGCAATAAGCAGCAAGGAGCAAAAAAGCCTTCTAAACGGCCCAGCATGTTATGGAGGATGATGTCTGCTGTGTGCTCTGTTAGCTAACAGCATGTACACAGCAATGTGAGCATTAATTTGGGGGAATTAGGAATGAGCGAGGGTTTAGTCTGACTCAGGCTGGATTTAGGATTAGCCATAATAAAAAACACACATACTGGGATTGTGTGGTTTTATCTGTGGCCTCTGAGCATCACAGGCTTCCTCCTCCTGCTCAGCCTGATCGGGCATATGCAACCGTGGCTGACAGTGCCGTTCCAGCAAATGCCCTAAATGCAGTCACACACACAAACCTTTGTTTTACCCCCAGCTCCACTTCATTTACAGGCTGAAGGGTATTTACCTGCTGAAGGAGTCCTTCAAGTGCAGTGTGGATGTACCATTGCCCTTACATTAGTGCCACTAGCACAGCATGAATGTCACTGGAAGCTTTCCAAGGACCAGGCTGTTGTTTGGGGTTTTCAGACGAGAAGCGTAAAAATTGACAAGTGTAAACCACGTGGTTGGTGTCCTGCTGAGCCTGATCAGACAACCTCTCAGCATACCCTAGGGATGCAGATATTGCACACCATTAAACATGTCTCGGATGCCCAGAAGGATATAAATCTACAGCCCGGTTCCTCTACCGCTGGAAAACACAGTTAGTCAGCAGCGGGAATAGCCCCCCTGCAGTGTTAATAGAAGATTGCCAGCGTGGCGCTGGTCACACGGCAGCTGCATCCAGAGCCACGGACAGTCCAGCGCAAGAGGGAGCTCCGCTGTGGCTCATCGTGACAGCCCGTGCTGGAGCGCTTGTCTGTGACGGCGTCAGAAACGGTTCCCCTCACATAGCCATTTTGGTAAGGGTAACGTCTCTTCCTCATTCCAAAATGGACATAAAAACCCCTAAGCCACCACCACCAACAGCAAAACAACCAAAACCCACAAACATCGGGAAAAAAAAAACAATATTCAGCTCAACAAACTACAAAGAAATAAACCAAAAACCACTTTGTGATGCTTGAAACCCTTTTCTTTATCTTCAAATTCATAATACATGTTTTTAAATTAATGATTTCTTTAAAAAGGAGTTTCAGTCCAAAAGAAAAGGTCCAGGACTGTTTACTTAGACATCCAGGCAAGCAAACAAGGACTCCTCAATAATTTTTGAGCAAATTTCCCATCTGAAAAGACAGCAAATGGAAAAAAAAAATCAATACTCCAAATGTGTATGGGGTTTTTTTCCAAGCAATTTTAGTGTTGTCAAAGCAAAGGTATTTCTCAACAAATAAGCCATTTTATTGGAAAATTCCCACTAAGGNCAGCAAAACAACCAAAACCCACAAACATCGGGAAAAAAAAGTCAAAACAATATTCAGCTCAACAAACTACAAAGAAATAAACCAAAAACCACTTTGTGATGCTTGAAACCCTTTTCTTTATCTTCAAATTCATAATACATGTTTTTAAATTAATGATTTCTTTAAAAAGGAGTTTCAGTCCAAAAGAAAAGGTCCAGGACTGTTTACTTAGACATCCAGGCAAGCAAACGAGGACTCCTCAATAATTTTTGAGCAAATTTCCCATCTGAAAAGACAGCAAATGGAAAAAAAAAATCAATACTCCAAATGTGTATGGGGTTTTTTTCCAAGCAATTTTAGTGTTGTCAAAGCAAAGGTATTTCTCAACAAATAAGCCATTTTATTGGAAAATTCCCACTAAGGTGTAGTCATGTGACTTGGCTGTGTCAGTAGGTTTTTGGTCCAGTCCTCCAGCTGGTATTTGATCCTGCTTGGTTTATGTTAGGGCTCATCTGGTTGCTAAGGAAAGGAGTTTACGGGAGCAAGATCAGTGCTTGAGCCAGTTCTGCTGCTGGGTTGAACTGCTGGGGCTGATCCCGTTGCCAGGAGGAGTGTTTGTGTCTCGGGCTGGTAATGCAGGGGGTTCAGGAAGGGGGCAGAGTAAGCAAAAGGGCATCTCCATGGCCCTGTACAGTTCCACTTGGCCCAGCCCCAGCAGAGAGATGGAGGTGTGGGGGCATCCCGGTTACAGCCCTAGTGCTGGCAAAAATGTGGAAAGAAGAAAACATTCATCTCCCTGGGATGGTGGAACATGGGAATGCCAGGGGAAAACGGAGCTCCCTTCGGGGAGCTGCAAGTGATAGGACATACCCACCAACAACAGGGGGGTGGAAAGGACAGTTGAGGGCACAGTTTAGACCATGTCCAGACACTTCAGAAGAACATGAATACTCTATCTATAATTTTATATAGACATGTAGACATACCTAGATACACCTTTACACGGGTAAACATCCATGTATGGATGCACTATCGACAACAAGATTGTCTTAGTATAAAGTAATAGGAAATTCTCCTATCATTCTTTTTCTAACTTTTCCTTTTGAAAATTTCAAATAGCACATAGTTTTGGCATGGAATAATGCTGGAATGTTTTCACTCACATTCCTTGGGAAGGGATGCAGTCTCAGGGCACCTGTTCCAGGCAGTCAGTGCTCACCAGAAGAAACTGATTCTGCCAACAGACTTTCAGGAATCTCAGGGCAATCAAAGAGAGTCTGTCTTGGGCCAGATCCAGTTCTCATCCCCTGCAGCTTATCAGTGCTAGGAATAGAAAGAAGGATCAATGTTTATCTCAGAGTCTGTCATCTCTACCCTGTCAGTGTAAGGATGGTCCTGAAGAAGGCCACCTTGACTCACCTGAAATGCTTCATGTTGGTGACAACACTGACAATGCTGGCATAGAAACTATTCAATTTTTGTGTGCTCTGAATGCTGCCATTCCCTGTGCCAGCTTTAAGCAGGTGAAGGGACAGTTGTGATGAGGCTCTGAATGCCAGTGGGCAGCAGTGTGAACACACTGGGGAGCTCCATGACAAGGGAGTCCAAGTCAGCACAAGGAAGGGTCAGCCTGTCAGACAACTTGCCTTTGGCAAGCCCTGGCTTCTCAAAGTGCAGCTCCAGCTTTGAACACTTTTTACTTTTTGCTGGAGTCCAACTCCTTTCCATTGCTAGAAGGATTTCAAAGATTGTTCCTACTTCTCACAGAGTCTTCCCTTTCTCCTTCTTTCAAAGTACCCCAGGCCTCAATTTTTTCAATATGGACTTGGACACAGGAAAGTGCTTATCTTTTAGCACTGCAAGCTGCTTCCCCCAAGGCTTGAGTTAAATCTGCTTTAATAAAAACACAGAACTTCATTCAGTTGGGACATAAATGATTTCTCTTCTGCACTATTGGAGTGCTGCTTTCTAAGTATATTCAATAGCATATTAGAAGCAAGTCTCTAATTGGCCATATAGTACCAAAGACCTGACTATCTAATGTGAGAAATCAACATCATGAAAACTTTGAGAATATCAAAAAGAAGCAAGGGAAGACCACAGGTCATTTTCAGCCATTCCCTATCCATTTAAACCCCATAATTACAATATTATATTTAGTATCAGGGGACAGTGGTAAATGTGAGATCATCATAAGACCAGAATAATCATCTTAAAGACAAAATAAATTAATCATTGACCTCTGTTGTTATAATGAGGATTTCACAAAAAAACCCCAAACACATTGAAGTTCAATTTACTCAAGTGTTCCATGTTCTTTATCTCCTATAAGGCTCTGAAGCAGAGTTTCTTTAATAAAAATGACTGATGTACACCAGTTGCTCCAAATTGCACATTTATATGTATTCACTAGAGCCCATGTAACCCATCATGTGCAATATCACCAGCTTCTGATGCTGCTTTTCAGTGAGACAGGGGATCGAACTTAGAGTTCTTTATTTACTCAGAAATGAAACAGAGTATATCCCCCAAATACAGATATGCAAACCTGTCAGTGTATTTCTGGTAAAACCATAACCAGCCAACTATTCTCTTTATGGTCTGTTATATTCATATCACAGTAGCACCTTCACTGTCAGCAAGGACTGCTTGGCTACTCAGGGATCAAAGCGGAGCAAACCTAAATAAAATTCCAGTCTGGACAAGGACTGAGCCAAAATCACTCTGAGAAGAGTGTCCCCTGTGTTTCATAACACAACATACAATAAGAGAAAATGAGGAGAAATGTGAAAAAAAGACCAGTTACACACCTGGCAACTTCCCCTAGGTGGATGGGACACAGGGAATACAAAAGCCCTGATGTCCACTGGGTGGTGGCCAAGTGCTTACGGACTGGGTGCTGGCACCATAACCCCAGGGTCCTCTGGCCAGACAGACCACTGCCCTCACATGGCAGGGAGGGGTGGGAATGATCACAGGAGTCATGGGCCAAAGGTGTTTCTGCCCAGCCTCCTGCTGCCTCTCTTTAGGAAAGGGATGAAGGGGGATGAAGCCCTGCATCCAGTCATCTCCTAGATCTTTTAATTGTGTACCACACACATACCTACACACACACACACTTCCTTGTTGTCAACTTTTTCTGCCAGCATAACTGGAGATATAATTACAATGACACATAATTACAATGAAAAAGCTGGCTAGAAGTCATTCCAGTATTATAAAACAAGTCCCATTTATTTTGTTTATTAATTAATAAATAATTGTTCGCAAATACAGTTGCATTGATGGAACGTGCCGATGACACATGTCTTCTTGGACAGAGGGCTTAGGAAGACACTGAACACCCAAGGAGGTGTTGACAAAAAGCCATGCATGTAGGGCATTTCAATGAAACTGAACTCTGTAAAACAAATCCAGCATTTTCCACGAGGAAATTCAAGCCCTTGGGACAGCGCCATGGCTGTGGGATGGCAGTCCAAGTCTGCCACGTGACAATTGGACTGTTGGCATTGCAGTCACCCCACAAGGAGGAGACTCAGAGGGAGGCAGTTCTGGCCCTAGAACCAAAGATTAGGTAAGTCAGGTTCTGCCTCACTCACACCCGCCAAGGAAAAATCACCACTGTAAAGGAACCTCAGGGCGCCAGGAAATGCAACATACACAAAGGTGATGAGCAGGAGAAGGAAACAGTGAAAACAATGGCTCCTGTTCCCTTCAGCCTGCTGTGCTTCCATGTATGTCAAGAACCTGCCATGTTCTTTAGTCCTAACCACTATCTGCTGGCAAGGCAGAATTTAGCTTGGTTTGCCTCAACACCTCTTTAACCCACAACTCAATGTCACTGTCACAAAACAGTGCCTTCCTACAACTGCTTTCATGACTATTGCACGTTTCCCATAGCACCCCTCCCCCAAAGAAAAGAGTCAATTTACAGCTCTCATTTTGCCTAGTGCTGACCTCTCCCAGCCTCATTTCCCACAGCAGCAATGGAAAACATCTCCCCAACAAACACAGACAGAATAGGGCATGGAAAGAAAAATATTTGTTATTTGAAAAGGTGTCATTTGTCTTCCTTTTAACACACAAACATTTTGTGTCCACCATCACGGGCATTAGTGCTCTCCTGTACTGATATGCAAATGGCAGTTTTATAGGTATATTACACATATATATACAAGGTTGTTTATGTGGATGCATGAGTGTTTTTCTACACGCACACTCCCACAGCCTCGCAAGAAGTTGGCCAGCAGGGTGGTCTAGGCCAGAGACAGGTTTGCTGATGCGTTCCTCCTCAATACCTGGGTGGGATCTTTTATATCATTCACTCCCTGTGGCAAAGTGCTCCAGGGTAAGCTCTGGATACAAGACAAGAACTACCTTCTTATCTATTCTCAAAACTCCCTAGTTCTGTTTGTTTCATTTCATGAATTCATAGAATCATTAAGGTTGGAAAAGACCTCAAAAATCATTGAGTCTAACAGTTAACTTAGCACCAAGGGTTCACCATGCCTTTTGAACACTTCTGAGGATGGTGATTGCACTGCTTCCCTGGGCAGCTTATTCCAATGACTGAGCACCCTTACAGTGAAGAAATTTTTCCTAATGTCTAATCTAAGCTTCCATGGAGCAATTTCAGGTAAATTCCTCAGGTCCTGTCACTTGTTGCCTTGGAGAACACCCTCATCTTGCTACAACAACTTAGCTACAGATTTTCCTGGTCAAAGCCCCTTCTGGGACCTGTTCAGAGACACAGCCCACCGTGAATATTGCTCCCTGAAGCTGGCAGAAAGGGCTGACGGAAATGAAGAAGTCCCACCTGAAATGTATTTGGTATCCAAGTTAGGACTGGCTCCTCTTTAGATGCCAATGTTCCAGTTCACCTCAACAGCAGAGTGAAAAATACACCCTGCTTTCCTCCCATACCTGGAAGCAGTATAATGGAGCATCCCATTCTCCAGAATAAGAGTTTAAGAAGACCCTTGATAAAAGGGTGCAGAAGCGTGCATGTCTATAAAACAAATGACAGTTAAAGAAGTAAAAGGGATGTTTTTTAATACACTCATACATTTTTGTCATCAAATTACCATTTATTTTTTAATCTGTGCACAGATGCTTCGTATCCATAGTTTTTCTTCGGAGAGGAAGCTTTTATCCTGTGCTCTGCGAGCCTACTTCTTGACTTGTGGCTGTTAAGGGCATTTAAATTTGTAATGTCATGCACACAAAAACAAAAAAAAAAGGCTTGTGCCTGCTGATAGTCTTTAAGATTCCATAGGTTTTGTCTAAATGCACCATGGAAAACTCTAATGGATCTACTTATCCGTATTTTAACATGTGGATGAGATTCTGCTCTATACTGGTTAGATGTTATGCTGTATAGAGTGACAGCAGCAGAGAAGTGCAACATGAATAGCACCATCAGTTTACAAAATATTTGTGTTTAAAAAAATATTTTTAGTAAGAACCACTTCCCTTAACAACTTGAAAATTAATTCTTGTTCCAGAAACACCCTTGATTTTCAATTTTTTTTTAAAAAAAGTTCTTTCAGAATGAGTCCTTTCTCACAGAGACTGCATTTTCTGAATTCCAAGTCAAAGTTTGTTTAAATTTTAATGTTTTTAGAACAGGATCACAGAATAATTCAGGCTGCAAAAGATTTCAGGAGGTCACTGGGTGAACCTTCTGCTCAAGGAGGGTCAGCTCTGAGGCCAGTCCAAGTTGTTCAGGGCTTTATTTAGTCAGGTGTTGAAAACTTTCCAGGGTGGAAAACTGAACAACAAATATTTATTCAAATATGGGCATTTGGCTGAATATGCTTAAAATCCAAACCATATCACTACAAGCTTCTTTATTTCCACCCCACACCTCTGCTCAACCAAACCTACCAAATCACAAAATGCATAACAGGTGAAATGAACCTTAGAAAATCATTAAAAGCTAAATCCAAATCCCATTGTAATCAATGAAGTGATGCCCTTAGTGTTTGTCTAAGAGAAATGTTTTAGTAAGTGGCACTGATGAAAGGAAGTGTCTGGTGGGACCAGGACAGGTTGGCTCTTGTCACATGGCTCTTCTCAGGGATGGAGGAAGGCTGAGAGCTGAATTCAGGTTAAGGAAGGACAAAAACCACAAGGTTGGTCTGTGTCCAAAGAGAGGCTTCAGTCCTGAGAAATTTACTGAAGAAAATCTCTGCCATAAATATTAACACTGGGACAGTGGAGCAGTGCCTGTGTCCTGTCTCCACATTATATTCATTAACAAAAGACCTGATTCATCCCTTTCTTTTCAGGAAGTCAAGAGCTGCTTCACTGAAAAAAATCCTATAAAAATTGCCTAAGATCTGAATCAGGCTGGAAGTCACTGGCATAATTCTTCCTAACAGCTTCTGCCCTTCAGCTGTAACTGGGGAAAACAGTATGAAAATGAGACAGAAAAAACTGAGCCAATACTCCAAATATAGATATTTATAGGCAGGCACATTACATTCAATTTTTCCATCTTTTCACTGGGTTCCCTCATTATCTATGATGATAAAAAAGAGCTTATGCAAGGATGAGTGATATTTTCATACGGATCTTTCAAAGAAAAGTGATAATTCAGAGAAGAACTTTTCTAGAAATTAATACTTTGGACATTTTGAATAATTTCTTTGTTTGTTTGTATTAAATCACAGAATTCACAAGACCAAAATCAAGTACATTTTTCAGATTTTAAAAGTTAGTTCCATGTTTCAGTGGGAGCCTGAAAACAAAACAAAACACATTTCAATTACAATAGCAAAGAACTTCTTGTCCTAACAAACAATTAAATATAGTTGTGGGATTTCATTCAACCTTGCTCCTTACCAAAATATTTCAGGCCAAGTATCAAGATAACCTGAAGTTTTAAGTTGCATTATAAATATGATTCTGGGGGAACCTATTTGGATGTCACCAAGAAATACAAAGAATTCAGCAGCATGTTAGTGGGCACTGCAAAAGTATATGAGAAGTCTAGAGCAGCTGCATCTGTATTCTGGTTGTTTAAAAGGGTTTTTTTTTTTTGACATGGCTGCTGTATTGTGTATCCAGTATACAATCTTCTTGTCAATGACATCAGGGCAATCAACGTGTGCAAAATATGAATCTTGTATATATGGCTTACTTGTAGCCACATGCTTTCCACCTGCCAATATAGTTCAAAGGCAGTGAGTGAGGAAAGTTCAGTAGATGCAGCATCAGTCCTAGGTGTCACAGGATGGATAGGATGGTCTCGTAGGTTTTATTTTGTGTCATGTATCATGCAACACATCTGGGCAATAGGGCACTTGCTTTGGCTATCCCAGCCTCCTTAATGGCAAAGCAGCAGCAGCAGCAAGCAGTGGCTTCATATTGTCACATGTATTTGTCTATCTGGCATTGGCCCTTCATCTCACTGGTAATTTGGTGCTTACTCAATTTCACTTTTCTTCAGAGTGGTCATTACCTTGTAGCTTTCATGTTCTTTCCCACCCAAACCACAATGAGATCCAGACAAAGTGTTGTACAAACATCAAATCTGCATGTGCTTTTGTGTGCATGTGTCTGTCCAAACAGTTCTTAAAAACACTAGCTGGCATGTTTTGTTTCTTCATTTTTCAAGATACTCCTTCAGCAGCAAAATCATCTAAATTGGTGAGGGTGACAATGCCAGTATTTTGGGTTGGGCTCACATCCTTTCCTACGTGAACTTGGGTTTCTCCGGCATCTTGACGGTAGGAGTAGGAGGCTGGTTCAGTGTAGGGCTGAGCATCCACAGATTCAGTGTATCTGTAGGCCTGCTGGCCATCTTCAGGTAGTTCAGCTGGTTCTGGTCCAGCGGGCACTGACCAGGCAGGTTCAGAGAGTTGAGAAGGTGATTTCAGCACTGCCACCGAAGCGGCTGGTAAAGGCAGCACCCTAGGGTAGGAGGCATAGGGAGAATTCTTAATTTCTGAAGAGGTGGACTGGTGTAAGTTCTGTTCCAAGGAAGGAACTGAGACTTGAACATATTTGCCAGTTTCTGGGTCATAAAATGTCTTTAAATTAACTTCGGCTGGTAAATCAACTACATAGTATTGACCGGAGTCAGGGTCTTGGAGGAGTTTCCGCTGGGTTGAAAAGGATGAAGGGTTCATTGCTGGTGCAAGTCTAGCTTTTCCAGTACTGGTTTCTGTGGGAGTAAAAGTTGAGTGAAGGGGAGGCTGAAGGGGAGAATATCCTAAGGGTGAAGCAGATACCATTGTCTCTCCAGAATGAGTAGGCTTTCTTCCTACAGCATCTGTATGCTCAGTCTGATGGTTTTTCTGCTGCTCTTGCACTTTTTTTCTCTTGTTTGCCAGCTTTTTAGCCCGACGCAGAGCCTTTTCTGTTTTTGGTGGCACAGTGGGTGGCTTGCCTGCTGGTCTCCCACCAAGTCCCCTGGGCTCCAGTCTTCCAGCTTCCCCTGCAATGTCAGAAAGTAGATTCCTCTGTGCTGAATCAATTATCTCTTCTGCAGGCATATAAGCTTGCTTCTCTAGTGCCACATTCAACAAGGCAGAGTTTGCAACGTCCTCTCTCTCTCTAAGGCTGGAAATAGTTGGTTTATCTGACAACAAACTGGCAGCAAGAGCTTGCATCGTGCTTCCTGAGCTGGGGCTTGTAACAGCAGAGCATGAAAGTTTGTCTAACAAAACCGGTGCACCTTCTGTGTGTAGGATGTCCTCTAAAGTGTCATTGGAGACAGAAGAACATGTGTGGTCCTCTAATATGGAGCCAGTCACAGGGGAAATTGTCTCCCTAGTGATTATTTTTTTTGCACAAGAGCCCCCTTTACGGTTAGATAAATGATGATTCTTAAAGTAATTTGTCTTTCTTTCTGCAGGATAGATGGGGTTGTTTTGTGCTTGGACATTTTCCAGACCTATAATTGGCTGTGTTAAGCTGTGTCTTGCCTTTGTAGGCTTCTTTTTACTTCTGCAGACACTTTCCTCATTCATTTGCCCAAATTTATTTAACAACACACAAGTCTTTTCATCTTCTTCCGTCAGTTTTCCAAATGAAAAGCTCTCTGTATCTTCCAGAAGACTGGGATCCAGTGTTACTGAAGTAGATACAGGCTCACTGGCTTCTTTTTCTCTGTCAGTTGCTCCATCTCTCACGTTCTGCTGCCCTCTGTGTCTCGATGCCCACCAGCCAACCTCCTGGGCATGCAACATGTTTCGGTGCTGCTTGTAAACTGCTGGGGACATAAACTTACGTTCCATGTCCTTATAACTGCTGCTCACTGTATCATCCAGGGAAAATGACCTGAGTAGGGGCAGCTTGACAGCCCTTATTACCTGAGGTGACCTGAATGTGTTATCTTTAATCATAAACAGACTGGGTTTGGTTGAGCTTGAAGATGATGGTGTTTGTGGTTCCTCAGACCTGGGGATGGACATGTCTCTTATACTATCAGATGCAGAATTCGTGCTGTTGGCCTCTTCCCTTTTCTCTCTCCCTAGTTTCTCTTTCACCAAGCTCCTCTGTTCACTCCCAGCAACACTTCCCTCTCTTTTCTCTGTTTCACCAGTAGTAGGGCTGATACAAGCACAATATTGCAGTTCATCTTCCCCAACCTCTTTCCCTCTCTCCTTGTGTCTTTTCTTACTTCCTGAACCCATTTCACTGTCAGTCCTCTGGCTTTCTTGGAGGTATGTCTGCTGCATCAGGGGCACTGGCAGAAATGGCTCTTCCTGAAGTGGCTGCTCCACTGTGGAGACGAAGGATTGCTCTGAAGAGCTAGTGCTTCTTTTGCCTCGTGCTTCGTGGCCAGATACTACAATGTTGGTTTGGCTGCCACTGTGAGGTACATCTTCTTCTGGTGAGAGTTGGTTTAGGAGTGTTTTGAAGGCAAAATTTTCATTCTGAATAGCAGCTTGTCTTTCATGTTCCTCACCCTGCACACTGTGATTTTGCATGGGCTGCCCAGCTGATGTATCTACATTGTGTCTACTGAATGGTCTCTGTGCTGGATATTGCAGATGTTTTCCTAAGTCAGGTTCATTTGATTCATGTCTGAACAAGGGGAAATTTTCATTATCCCTTGTGTTTTTAACCAGATCTTGTTTTGAATTGTCTTGCTGCAAGCTATCTTCAGTTTGGGAAAATGGAAGGTCTTCTGTTGTCTGGGGTGAACTCAAAGTCAGACAGTTGTCTGTAAAGTGTCCAGTTAAATCAGTTTTACTGTCCCTTTCATGAACACTGCTAGACAATACAGAAGCTATATCACTCAATTCATCTTTCTCTGTAATATTTTTCTCACTTTTGTCATGCAAAGTCGAGAGTGGGGCATTCATTTTTGTACTCTCCTGCATATTTTCCCTTGCTTTATTTTTCTCCTCCAAGGCCCTTAACAGAGGAGAAGGGGTATAAATGCTTTTAACACGTTTGCGCACATCCTTTAAGTTGAATAGCAGACTTGATGCTGTCAGCCTGTAACTATCCCACGACCTGTAATCATCTAAGTTGCTCTCCTCACGGTCTCTTGAAGCCGTGCTCTCTGTGGGAGGAGGTGTCAGTGGGATCAGATCACTTTCAACAGTGTCCACCTCCTGTTTTGGTGGTATGACAGGCGTTAGGAGTTCTGTGATGTTGAAAGAGGGACTGGTCGATCCAGGGGAGTTTGCCTGTTTAGCCAGAGGAATCACATCCATACTGGGGTCAGCACCAGTTGTCTTTTCAGACAATGAGGTCTTGTGGCTGGCTGTGAACTTCTCCTTTGCAGCCTGTCTCTTCCCTGCTGCTCTTTCTGCAGCCCTCTGTCTCCTCCAGGGTGGACAGGTATTGCCCAGTTGGGGGTTGAGGGATTCCTCTTCAGTTAAGGTGGCCTGGGGTTCTGGTGGAGGTGGACTGGGTGTTTCGAACATGAGTGAGGGTGAAACCACCCTGTAGGACACAGACTGGGGTGACACAGAGGCTTGGGACAAGGCAGTGGGGGAAAGTGGAGCTGGAACTGGGAGTGGTGGCACAGGAGGGGCTTCAGGGGTAGGGGGTGTTGAGGGATGGCCGGGTCGGGTGGGGGGTGGGAGAGGAAGTGCTGGTGGGGCAGGGGGTGGCCGAGGGGGACCCTGGTGTACATGGCTCCTAGGGGGAGGTGTGGGAGGGAAAGCAGCAGGAAATTTTGTTTCTGAAGGGAGGGGACCCTGAGGTACAACTTGGAGAGGGAAAGCAGCTTCTGGTGGAGTTGGCTTCATCTGAAAATCTTTCTCTTTCTTCTTAGCAACAGTGGTCGTGGCAGGTAACAATTTATGTTCATGTGTGCGGGATCCTTTAACAAATGGTGATTCTTCCAGGTATTCAAAACCTTCCTTTTTCATTTTTATGTCAACAAATTCTTCCTTTTCTGTCAATTTTTTATGATGAACATTCCATGATTCAAAAGCACTATTCTCACTGTGAAGAAAATTACCCTTCTTTGCTGGTTCATTAACTTTCAAGTTTCTGTTTTTTGAAGCCTTTTTAGAAGAATGGGAAAAATTTGACTTGGCTATTTTCGACATCTCAATCAGCACAGGATAATAACCATCAGAGTCCCCATAACTCAGGTCTACTTTATTAGGTCTTCTCTGTGGCTCATGTTTGCCACTGAGACTACCTTGATTAGCCTCAGAAAATTCAGAAAGTTCCTTGTGGATGCTTAAAATGTCTGTCTCTTCACAGGAAGCAATATCATTGCCATGATTTATTTTATATTTTTGAAAACTATTCTTAATGGGCTGCTTATTTGCTATCAGAGCATTTCCTGACCCTTGGTCTGCAGTCTTATCAAATGTCTTAATCAACGAGGACACTTTTGAAACATGCTTATTGTTCCTTGGACCAGGGACTGACAAATTCAATTTCCCTCCCATGGCAAAGGTGTTGTTTTTAGCGATCCTTTTCTCCTCCGGAGCACATTTTGGTAACTGCTGGAATGTGGAAGCCCATATTGCATGTTCATTGTTTCTTGCTGTCAGCTTGTCACAGACATTGCTTTTCTTGATGTCATGGTTTAACGTCCCTGAGTGAATTTTAGCAGACAGCTGGAGGGCGAAGTCAGGTGAAATGGAAAGTTCTGGTTCATTGTAAGGGTCTTCGAGTTCTGCTACACACAAACTTTTGAAAGCCCGATCTGTGAGGCTGCTCACCTCTCTGTCTGTGTCATCCAGGAGACTCCCAATACTTGAGGAATCACTATGTCCTTCCGTATGTTTCTTATTTCCCTGCATTGTTCATGACAGTCATGGGTGAATTATCCAAAGGATCAGTTTCAGGCGTTGAATAGGCAGGTGACTTTGTGAGGCAGATCCAGCTGTTTGCAATTCATAAGCACAAAGCCATTCTTCCAGATGGTGCTGCTTCACTTTGACTCATCTTACAGAAAAGTTGAAGGAAACCTTCTCTCTGCAAAGCCAAAAATTATAAATTATCATTTTTCTATATTAACACTATTAGACAGAAAGCATTTTCCAGATATATCAGTCACTGACTAATTTTGTGATGCCAGCAACACGATGAACAACATGAAAAATCACTGTTATTTTGGCCAATGCAAGCAGCTCATGGTAGACAGTTTAATTTCTGGAAAGAGCCATTAATAAAGTGTTTTCACCACATATTCTTTACTTGGGCTCTTAAACAAGGACATAAGAGACAAATTTTGAGTACTTCCCTTTCCATACCTCCAACCATAAACATTTCCAAGTGCTGTGCATCCATTTAGAAAAGAAGGTTAGCCATTTTTGGCCAGGAAGAATGAGTTACAAAATATTACTTAAAAAAAGATGTCACTGAGTACATCATTGCACCCTAAGTCCAAAATGAAAGAAAAGTCGATAAAACTTAATTGTCACAGCTTTGTCATGACAATTGCCATGAGCACAACCCTTGTTTGAGAAAACAGAATGGCACTACAGGTAAAAAGGATTTACTGTGTGTGTTCCAAACAAATAGTGCTGGGGTACACTTTAGCCACCCATAGCAGGATATGGTTGGGTTGTGTTGGTCTGTTGGAGCTGAAGAGACTGCTAACATCAGCATAGCCAGCAGAAGGCAGGAGTGCCTCGGGGACTGTAGCAGACCCACTAAAGTAGTGCAGGGAACATTTGGTTTCAGTTCCAGAACTGCTGAGAGCTAAAGGTAACCCATTCAACACAATTATAAGACTTCCATTAATCCTTGATTATTATACACAGTCAGGGTCCACAGCACTGAGGGTTCTGTCTAGCTCCTGTCTGAGTACAGGATGGGGGAATCTTTGCACTGAACAAGTAAAAGCAAAATAGACTCTTTGGCTGTACTTGAAATCTCTACACTAAAACTCTTCACAGTTTCTCTGTAAACTCCTCAGATGATCATTCTCATATTCAAGGAATTGAGCAGAGTTTTGACTAAAGTGCAGGGAGACTCAGTTTAAAAGCATACTGCAGAGCTGGCTAAAACTCTGTAACGAAAGTCTGGTCTGTATCTCCATTTCCTCCTACAGTGGCATTACGAACTTGTGATGAGCTCAAACACCACAGTTCACATCTACAGCAGCTTCCACACAAGTGGAAGATATCTCCATCTCAAGCTTGGATCCACTGATTCAGCTTGTAGAACTGAGCAGTGAAATTCAGATCTAGATTTCAGCCTCTCCTGGTGTCCACAGGTGATTCCACCTTGGTGCGTCTCAGTGAGACTCTTGGAAAGGACCTGTTTTTCACTATGATGACTCATTGCTGGTCAGAGTATGAAAAGTAAGAGGAACTAAGCTTAATCAGCTGAATTACTCTGGCTCAGTTGTTTCTTCAAATGAAAACACTCCTCACCTTCCTTTTCTATTTAAAAGAATCTCAGCCAACCTATTTTTAGGCTCCAAGTATCATAGTGAATTTAGATCCTGTCCTTCCAGCCATGCAATTCCAATGACTTACGCATAACTACAATAGATTTGCACCAGAAATAAAATAAGCCTAACAGAGCTTCTCCATCTTACTTTGTACAAAGATTTTTCAAACATGAGTTTCACTCCCCTCACACACATACATCTTTGTGTATAATGCAGCCAGGAAAAAGAGAAGACAAATGAAAGGCCATCCTGCTCCTGGTTTTGATTCTTAACTGTTATATAAATGAGAAATACAGGTACATACCTGCCTTACAATTTTGCTTCTTGTTTTTGGAACTCACTCTCATACTTGTATTTGGCATCTTTTCTGACCATCTTTAGTGAGGAGGCACAAATAGTCCAGTGATGTAGATTCGACAGAAGTAGTGTCCCAGGATGTTTCTGACCTTCAGCATTTTTTTGATCCTAAGTGAACTCTGCAATTTGAAAACAAAGATATTTGTTTGCATGATCTGATGATTGTTTTGTTCATTTGTTCGTTCCCATTTTACAGCCATTTTAGGGCTGATTTACAGAATTTCTTACAAAAAGAGACAGCTATCCACCCCAGAGCAACAATAACCAAATACCTGGTGGGTTAGATAGCTTGTGGAGTGCACTCAGGTTCCTAGCAAACAACTGTCACAATCTCCAGCACAGTCTGGTAGTCCCAGCAGGGACTGGCAGCTGAGTGAGCAATGATTTCCTGGCACTCTGCCCTTTGCAAAGGCTGGGTGATGACTCCAGGAAAAAAAAAAGAAGAATTCTTCCCTGCTGTGCTACCCTTTCAGAGGGACTCAGAGGAAAGTATGTGCCTCCACTCCACCTGTAGATAATTTTCTACTGTCAACAAACACAGACGTCGATCTGGATGACTTGGAACTAATGCAGCTGAGGTTTGAAAGTCCATGGTTTTCACTGTCCCTGTGGTAAAGGAGAGGAAAGGCAGACAGCTGGCATAGTGAGGGGCAGTAAACAAAACATCTTATTGCTTCCATGCATGAACCAGAGGCAGGAGATGCTAAAGGAAAGCTCAGCCACACTGAACATGAATTGCTCCCATTCTTCTGCTGTCGAAACCCCCAAGGTTCAGGCCAGTTTGCTTAATATTTGCAAGAATACATCAATTTCCTACAAGGAGAACTGTCTGGCCCTGAGGTAATGCAGATACCACAGTCTTCTCTAAAGAAACTTCTGAGTCAGCTCGTGATATTCAAAACCTACAGGCAAAAGTGGCAACGAGGGCTCACCCACTGTGACTGTCTGCTGCACCTTGCCTGAGGAATGGTAGTTATCAATGTGTTTAGGGATAGGCCTGCAGCAATCATAGCTTTTTGTTGTCTAAGATGTGTGGGTAAAATAAAACTGAAGAAAAAACAAGCAAACAAAAACCAGTGCTACATCTGGTTGCAGCCAGATGTAAAAGGGTATCCTCACTCCTGAGATGTGCAGTCAGTTCTCTCTTTGCTCAGAGGTTAAATTACAATTTCACTGCTTCTGGGGTACTCTTAACTGTGCAAAGCCAACACAGCCATGGGAGATGGTGATTAAGTTCTGTCTCACTCATTAACAGGGCTGTTGACTAAATTCCAGTGGCACAATGTTTATCAGTACTTACTGGTGGTGGTGTCTGAACTAGGAGGAATCTTGGCTTTCAGATCTCATGGACAGAGGTCTGGAGAAACATATAGTCCCTTGTAAACTGAGAACTTCTGCTGAGAAGTGAGTAGAGTAACTATAAACACTGTGATCATGATGTAATCTCAGCAATTATTTTCCTAGATGGAGTCACTGTCACAAAAACAACTCGGCGCCACTGATTAAGGACAGAATAGTGACTGCCACTGTCTCTGACGATCCTTGCCTGGACATAATAGGAGTGCTTGTGAAGTGTAATGTTTCAAGCTGGAAAAGCTGTATCTGCACCACAAGTTCAAGGTGTAGATCATTACTGGGACTGGATGGAAACAGCAGCACAGGTGTAGCTATTTCTTGTGTAAGTATGACAACTACTTCTTAGGCAAAGAAGCTGTTCCTGACTGGATTAATAACCTGGTAAAGTCCCGTTTCTTTTCCTTTTTGGACAAACATGGCAGCTAACAAGAAAGGTGCAGTATCTGAGCTTAGGTCAGGACTCAGCTAGTTCAAATATTTAAGGATGTCTGAATTTAGTCTTTTTAAAGAGAGAAAAGAAATACTGGGCATTTGGAACTGCTTGAAAATGCTGAGAAATATGTGAGGTGTTAGCGGTAGGTGTCATCTGATGTGAGCTACTGAAAAAGTTTGCGTGAAAGCAGATTTCAAGCAGCTTAATCAGAAACCAACCTCCCCTCTCTTTTAAATAGGAGGCTTTTTTCAGTGTCTCTCTTAAGTGCCTAGCAAGTAGTGATGAGGCGGTTAAATTACAGATACTATTCCTGGCCTGGCACAGACTGAATGTCAGCCTTTTTTTTTCACTAGACAGGAGCTGGGTAAACCAGCAAACTTGGCTGGAGTGTATGACATCACTGCTGCTGCAATATATAAAGGGCCAGTTGGTTCCCCCACCCCCTTGGGCTGGTATTTGGCTGAAGGGTTATGCCATGAGACATCACAGTGGCATTTTGGCAGCGCCCTTGGGAGTTGCATAGCAGTCTGAAGTCAGCAGCACTGCATTGCCCATGAGAATGGGAAGAGAAGGAAAGATTTTTTTTTTTTCCAAATCTTTGTGAGCTGGCTTCTTCATGTGGCGCTCTCTCTATGGCATCTATCCACATCTCCAACCCAAAACTCAGAGCCCTGTGGTGACTGCTGGCTGAGGTTTATTCAGCAGCATGCTCTACTTCCACACACTTTGCTTCTTTAGGCTTCCAGAGGCTCATCATGACAGTGAATAGTTAGTGCTCCTTACCATGGGAAATAGGAGAATCCCTAATGAATTGATGACTTTTTTGCATTGGTGCATATTTGTTCATGGCACACACAGGAGTTCGTAACCAGATAAGAGCTCAGGTCTCTTCAGCTTTGTGTCATCAAGCTGAACCAGCACTCCCAGCCGATGGCAGCTCCTCCTTGGCCCTAGTGGGGCTGGCTCAGTGAGGTCTCTTGGGTATTGCCAGAAAATCCTGCATGGCAGCAGCGGTCAGCACATGAATGACTGCAGAGTGTGCTGCTGCCGGTCAATGATCACAGCACTGATGTCTTCATTGTGCATTTAGGAAAACAAACAAAAAGGTGTCAGGGAGTTAAAGGTCACCCTGTGAGTCCCTGCCAGATGAGGATATCCAGGAGAAATAATGGAAAACCCCTGTGGCCTGGTGTAGAGTACCGGAACATCCCTTGTGCTGGGCTGCTGCGCTGTGTGGGCTGCTCACAGCGGGCTGTGGGGGAAACAACGCTGTCTCTGATCTGCCCTGCTGCCTGGGCTGCTACAGGCACACCCCCGCTCTGAGCAGCCCTCGGGCATGTGGACCCGGGGGAGGACCACAACACCCTCAACAAGGAGGGGAGCTGACTCAAGAGAGACAGTAGTGCTCAAGCCACATTTCCTTGAACTGTCAGAAAAGACAATTTCTAGATAGAGATGGCCATAAAACTAAGTCTATTAGCAAAACCTCTGTTTGCCTCATCCAACAAGGTCGCTTTCGCCAATTCTTTGCAGTCATAAAGGGAAACCAAAGTGAATTCTCCTGCTTGGGGAAAGAGGAAACACTTTACTCAAATACAAATACCCACCACAGCAGATGGAGGATGGAGAAGTGGATCTCTCCAGCTTAGGGTGAAAATCCCAAACACTGACAGAAATGACTGGCATAGAACAAGGTGACCTCCACTATTCCAGCACCAGATCTTTGATCATTGCACTGGAAAGCAAGGAGAAGAAACCTTGTATCTGAACCAAACTAGTGTAGGAAACTGGGTCCATTCCCCTTCAGGATTTGGCCTGGCAATTATGTCTTGAACGGCTTGTTCTGGGCCAGAGAAGAGGAGAGACTGTTCTTGACTTTGGGCCAACTTCTGTTCTCAGTTACACTGGTATAAATCTAGAGTCATTTTACTGACGTCAGTAGAATAACTGAGAACAGAATTGGTGACTGAATACATCTACTTCCTCAGCCAACACTGGTGCACTATCCAGAAGCTGCATATGCAACTGTAACCATAGTAAAGTGAAATTCAACATCTGTGAAGAGCCAAACCTCAGCCCCATGAGGTATGCAGACCAAGGTGCAAAGGAAAGGGGTTTGGAACCAATACCATATTGCTATGCCACCAAATTGTGCCCTCTGGACAATTCTGACTTTCTAACCTGGATTGCTCATCACTGAAAATAGCACTGCATTTGGGATAAAGTAATTTTGCTCTTTTCTGCAATATTTACTAGAATACACAGACCTAAGAGTGGTGGGGTAGGCATGGTATAGTTCCAGACTGCACCAGCAGAGCTGGCTGCCAACATGAATCGTCATCCTGTGGACAGTATCAACTTTTGGAAATATGTTTGTGCATGTATTAGGGGAAGTTGTGCTCATTTAAATAGTTCTTGAAATTTCACATGGAATAAGGATTCTGAAGAGAAATCAAATCGGGAATTTCAAAATTTCATTTAGAATTGGACACTCCCTTTTTTATTTTAGGTTATTTCACCATATTTAGTGAAAAAAGGCTATGAGAAATAACTTGTATATGTACTATAATAGTTATAGTAGTATGTTATTACCGTCCTTACATCAAAGAGGGTGTATGCTATTTAACATTAACTGAAACTTTTCATTTTATTTTCTATGTCAAACAATACTCTGATGGTACTGCAACGGAGAGTGTAATCTTGTTTTGAAATTTCCCTAAGTAAATATTTCAAACTATAAAGACCATAAATTTCCAATTATCTTTCTAGGGGAAATGTCATTAAAATGAATATGATTGTGATTTTATTTGTTTAATCAAACCACTTTTTTTTTATTTCTGAAGAGAGCTGAAGTCTTTTTCTTCCAGAGACCTCTACTGAAGCTGCTGCATCTGTTCCCATGAGAGCTGGAACCGGGGACTCATCAGTTCAAGGAAGGTCAGTGTAGGCTGGTGGAAGTATGAACACAAGAAAGAAATGCACCTAGCTAATGACTGTGTGTTCTGCATCCTGCTGTGTCCCTTCCTCAGAGGAGGTGAACCTCTTGCAGCCACAGCTGAAATGCTTACCTTTCCAGCTCAGACCACAAAGCTTCAAACACTGGAAGATGAGGACCTCACATGAAGAAAAATGGGAGGAACAGAGACTGCAAGCGTCTCTACCTTTCCCTTTCTGGTTCAATGGCAAAGACCCAACAGTTATTTCCAGCCGGTCTCCGGACTGCCTTTCCCAATGTCCTCCAAATGCCCCATCCTGCCAACAGGCCTGTTAAGTCTGGAAGAAGGAGATGTCTCTCAGAAAGGGGTGTATCTGGACTGAGGCTTTCTTGCAACTCCTATTCATCCTTTCCATCACCTGGTTCATTGCCTTTGAAGAGCCAGTAACATGCAGACATGACAGGGGAAGTCGGAGGCACAGAGCACATGACTGACACAGGCCAAGGGCAGGTGCAGCACCTGACAAACAGCACGAGTCTATGAGAAACACAAGGCAAAAGGGATGGTGCTCCTCCCATGACCTGAAGTCAGCACAGACAAGTGACATTTAAGCAACTGAACCCAAACAGTGCATTTCTTGGCATTAAATGTCTGCCTGGAAAAGGCCACTGCCTGTAACTAGGTCAGTCACTATACACCAAGATATTTATACAGCTCCCCAGCAATATGGTACATGAACACCTCGTGGCTATTTATCTTTGCAAACTCTCCCACTGCAAGCAGGATCTGTGTCTCATTTACAGATCAGCAGCTAAGGCCCAGCTTCGACTGACCGATTTGCCCAAGATCAAACAGGGCATTTCTGGCCGGGCAGGAAACGAAATCAATGTTTTCTGAATCACACAAGAAGAGCTTAACCTTTGTCAGGTAAGGCAAAAATATACCTTCCCACTGCCCTTCAAAACTCATGGTACTTTATTCTCTGCAAAAATCCGCCCCACTTTCACCTGAGTGTGGTGCTGTAGCTTGGCATTATCCATACAGATTTGGAGGTGACTGTCTGCAAAGATCTCAGCTTCATCTCAGCTGCTTGATACCTAAATCTTGCTAAAATTGTTAGAACTCAAGCCTTCCTCACTAGTTGATGGTGACAGCCGACTTTACGATAGTACAGCCCCCTCACTGAGCACTGGAAGGATTTTGGCTGATGAGACAGGTATTCATCTCCTTCCATTCAGTCTCAAGCAAGACTTAGATAATGAAAGCTTCTGAGTTTTCAATTCCTGAATGAGAGAAAGGAGATTTTCCCACAGCAGAGGGAAAGCTGTGGAGCATCACAGCATTGCATTGGCTAAAGGTGGGAGATGACAAAGGTGGAAGGGAAATAAAACACATGAACAAGAAAACAAATATAATGATTTGGATGCCTTGTATCAGGAGCATGCCAGACAGTCCCAGCCCCTGTCACAGGAAAATTGTAATGATACCAGCAAGTATGTTAGACACAAGAGGGAGGCAAGTGTATTCTCCTCTGTGACCTACACAATGAATTCTGCAGCTAGCAACAAGCCATGCCTCACCTCTCTTTCCAGGCTGGGGAATCTGAAACCATCCCCCACTTACACTGCCCTCTGATTGTCAGCCCCAACACACTGATACCATCAGCACTGTCAAGTTTACTCTTAAACCGTTTAAGCTTCTTGACGAGGAGAGTCTGACCCACACCCACCACACAGGATACAGTCTCAGGAAATAACAGGCTTTGCAGAAAACAAGTATTATTCTTTTACTGGTAGTCTCATCTGCTCTTTTTCTTTATAACTTCTGGATATTTTCAAGGTTTGGACAAAGACTTTGCTGAATCTGTTTTCTATTAAGAAAAGAATTCAAGACGCTTGTACGTACTAGGTTCAAAATTGTTCCAACTTCTAACTCACTGAATTCCATGGGATTTAGGGACAGGCGATATACTGAAATACCTGTCTTATGTTACCAAAGACAAAAAGGTGTATGTATCAGAGGTGGGGGAGAAGGTGGAGGCTTTGGTTTTGAAAATTTCATGGCTCAGGCTGCAGGAACAGAGCTATTTCTCACTTACACCTTGCTACAGCTTTCAAACGCAGCCAAGAGAGCTCCCCTCCTGAGCAAGCAGTGTGGCAGGGAGGGGAATACTCACGTGCATGCCAGAACGTATGACTCAAGCACATGACCATCCTTTCACATAACATCTCTGCTCTGACAAACTGCTCCTCAACCATTTGTGATTACTACAGAGCCATTCCAGTTGAAGGACAAAAGCAGTGGCCTGCCTTCTGCCTGTGATCCGGAACATGGCCATGGGGCAGCTACACACCTCTGGGAGGACTCTCAGAGGGCAGAGGGAGCCCACTCACCCTTGCCCCCAGGTATCTCTGGAGACCACACTACTTTCCTCCTTTTGAGGAGCAAAAGCCAGGAGAAAAATCTCACCCTGAACAAGATGGAAGCTCCTTCCAACTCCTTCTTCATTGTGCACAGGAGTTGTTTTGGTTTTGCTCTGGGAAATGCAGACTCTCTATTCAGAGATTGATTAGTTGTTATGATTTAATGGTGTGTCCTCAAGGCAATTCCTCATTCTTTCGCAGTTAATGCACATGCTAAGGTGTTACTTGTGTTTATTCTGTAAAGGATATATGCAAAAGACAGAAAAGGAAACATCAAGAGTTTTAAGCAGAATCCACTGTTGTTCCCCAAGAGATAGACTGATGACTCTAGTGGAGTCAGTCCCTCAGCAACTTCAATGGTGCTGTCAGCACAGTGCTTTCCCAGACCCTCTGAAGGAGCCTGCAGACAAACAATAGCATCACCATCAGCATAGTGCTGTCACCAGCTACTTCTCCTTTCCCATCCCTTCTCCTCAGTTCTCCACACCTCAGAAGTGGCAATTCTAGCTACTTGTCTATGGCTTCATTCAATTCATGAGCTTGGTCAAAGACTAATTTCTCAGTTTTGGAGAAACAGACCCAGTCCTAATATCGCTACTTCAAAGCAGATCAGTCAGAACAAAGAGTGTCAGTGAACAACATCATGATAAGGAATGCTGCTCCACTGCTCCAGCACAAACCATGACACAGCTTGCAGAGGTCAGTACCTCTGAGTATGATGTTGTTTCTGCACCAGCATCCTGGGCAGTCCTGGGCACTTATCCCAATTTCCGCACAATGGAGCCCTGTGCTTTGAAATACGCAAAGGATGGAGACAGGGAAACATGAAATACATTTCAACAGAACAGAAGCCATCAGAAGTGTGTAAAATTGTACATGGGTCTATAACGAAGCAGACAGGCAAGCCAAGCTGGCCTCGAGGTATGACGACTTCTGTCTGATCCAGGTAAAGTTGATAGACAGAAGCGTATCTGAGACTGAGGATCTGCAGGAGCTGCAAACTGCTGGAGACTGCTGTTTGCTGACTTTGCATGTTAAGGTGTAGCCAAATGTTATCCACATCCATCTCTTTTAGAGACTCTTCCAAAATTTTCAGGGATTTTCATATCTGTCTTTTGCAAGTGGAAAGTTTGAATTAGGTGGCCTTCATGTACCTGACGGTCATAGCCATATCACAGTCCCCAAAACAGCCATTGACACAGTGTGTAGGTAACAGGGAAGGCATCCTTGAAACTAATGGGATGTGGCTATGTGAGAGGCTGAAAATAAAGATGCATCCCTATTTGACCTTCTTGGCTCATGAAGATTCATGAAGTCTGACTGTTACCAGATGATTTAGATTAATCATTACTTGTTACTCCCTTCTTGTATATCATTATTTGCAAGCACAGGTGATGGATGATAAAGAAACTTAGAACTACAATTAAATATCTGTTTTCTATTCCTGTCCAAAGACGATCATTTGGCAGGGAAACCCAAGGGAGACCTTACTTCTAGGTGAGGGTTGTCCTCTTACAGCTTCAATGCTGCCTCAGTTTCTCTGAGACTGCTAAAGGATGGGGTCTTGGTGGCAGTATCTCCCACCACACACACTTGAAAGCCATAAAAACCTGGCAAGCAACAAGATAGTCACAACACACCAAGCTCAACACACACACACGAATATACATATATAATATATACATAGATATACATGTATGCATATGTATACACACACAACTTCAGATATGTGTAAGCAATCACTGATCCATCCAAAAGTATATGCAGGCTTGATTGAAGAGGAACAACCTTATCTCAAGGGTAAAGTTCCCCTCTGAGTGAACACATGCAGCTCCCACTATGGTCCTTTCCCCACACACCTGTCAGCTGGCTCACAGACAGCTGATCCCCAAATGTGGCACAACCTCAAGCAATGCACAGTTACCTCTAAAAGCAATGAACTCACCCTCTCACTTGGAGTAGCCAAAGCTCTGTGTGACCTGGCATCCCGGCTGCAGGCAGGCCTGCAGCTAAAAACCACTTGCAGAATTTGCCTCTGCCAGCAACTTTCCCTGTGTGTAAACTCATCTGGACTAAAGGAAGACTGATACAGATGTGTGGTATTTTCTGCCAACATAGCTTATAGGGTTAATTGATTTTGTTTCTGGTCTTGGAGGGATTAACAGCTTTGTGGACCTTTTCCACAGCTCTGGTAATGCAAGTACAGGTGAGACAAGCATTTCACAGAAGCAGGTAGGAGCAAGAGGCTACAGAGCAAAATTTCTGTGTGATTTTGGTTTGCAGTGCACAGATGCAATTACACCTGCAAGCCTCCACCCAGCTGTGGCCTTCAAGTTACAGCTGCTTTGGTAACTAAGTTAAGAATACTATATAAATACCTTCCAAATGACAAGCGTGGAAGGATGGAGAAATGTAGCTGGGGCTCCAGTGTACTGGGAATCTTTTACTTAGTATTTGTCACAGACCTCATCCTTCAAGCATTAACTGAGGACATTTGCTTTTTACAAGGTCAGTTCCTTGAAGAAGTGAAGGAAGAAACCCATAGACTTTGATCCTATACAGAAAGCTTATTTGTCCTTCTTATCTCGTCTCTCTTTTCCTTCTCCCCTGCCTCTCTCCCAGAAATAGCTGAGGACTAGAGAGGAACACTCTAGCTAGCACTGTACAAAGTCAGCATGAACCAGTCACTCTGGTCTGCTGCTGTAAAACTTTTCTCTATCCAGATTTAATCAGATTGCCTCTTCACAAGACAATTAAAAAAGCATAAGCAGTTTGGCTTCTCAAGCTCAATTTTAATTATTTCTGTTCTTGTTTTGCTGCTGAGTTCTGCAGCTAGACTAACAAAATGCAGTTCCTTGGGATAGCAGACTAAGAAGTTCTGCAACAACTGGAGTCAGAAAAGCTTATGCCATTTAAGAAATCTGCCAATAAGTAAAATTGGATACAAGTCATAGTCACAGTCATTTATAGTGGCCTCTTAGCACTGCATAGGTATTTGAACTATCTTACTTTTTCAAGCTCTGTAGCATGGTAATTACTTTTTATCAAATATTTAAATTATTCTATTCCTATTTGTTCCAAAAAAAGAAAGATAAATGCTTTCCAAACCCTATACAAGTCACTGACATTTTTAAGAGTTATCTGTAAGCAGTAATCATCTGGAAAGTAAAACCAATGTATATTGCCTTAAAGTTGCTTACAGCACAACGTGCAAGACAATTAAATGGAGTTTCATATCAATTTAGTGCTCTTTTAAAAAGGTCATGCCCCTTTGCAAAATAATTACATGTCATAAACAGTAATCACTGCAAACAAACCTCTGTGTATGTCTCTTTCCACACACAGACTTTCAGAGACAATCCTGCATTTCTCTGAGAAAAAAAAAAAGCTGGACAAAATGGAAGGACATTCTACCTCCAATCACTGAAGAAAAGATTTAAAAGCTGTTTGATTTCTTCTATCTGATCAATCACACAACTGATCCTTGAGTGCACACATTCACACACTTAGAAGCCACCATTCTTCACAATTTCCTTGTTTTTAAAACACCCATATGCTTCCCCCTTACCTTCTGTGCTCCAGTTTCCTGATAGGGACAATGCAGGGCTGTGCTTTCTTCCCTTAAGTCAAAGCCCCAGCACATTTTAGAGCAGCCTGCTTACTATTAGCAGTTCCCATTATTTATGTGTGTCGGACTCCTCTTCTGAACATGGTTATTTTAATAAAAAAGATGACTGAAAAATAAATAAAACAATAAAAGTGGAGGAGCTAACCCTTGAGCCCTTGCTGACCTGCCCAGCCAGGTGAACTGAAATGAGCAAGGAATCCGAAGTTAGTAAAATGTATTTAAATAGTTATCAGGCAAGGGGAAACCAAACGGAGATCATGGTGGGGAAGAGGCAAACATACGTATTGGAATAACCACGCGGTGTCGAGTAACAGACAGATGAAACAAACAGTCATCAGCTATTTTTACATTCAGATTGGCCATTGGTAATTCTTCAGAGATAACTAATACAGAAAGCAATGCTGTGCCATGGGCTCGCTGCTGCCAGTGAATCCAACCTCAGAGCACTGCAGTTTTGTACCTACAGGTGGGAGGCAAAGTGTTTATTAGGGTCATCACTAAAAATACCGCGTACATATGCACACGAGTAACACATTACTGTCCTATGGGTGCTTTTTCATAAATAGCTCATTTCATCATCAAGGCTGGACAAAAGTAGCCAGTGTTCTTGGAGTAAGGACCTCTTCCACTGTCCTTTCAAAGCAAACTAGATCAGCCATCCTCCTGGAAGGCACATGCCAGCATTTTGTTTCATTTGGCACGCTGCATTAGGATGTTGGATAATGGGGGAAATACGCCATGAAGTCAACAAGCTAAGTTTTTGTACAGCAGATGTAAACAATGGATGGCACCCTGTGCCATGCTGTGTGCACACAGCTCCTTACTGCAGTCCTGGGGTTCAGCATCACGCTGGACTTGAATCACAGCCTACAGCAAAATGAAGAGCAGGATCTCCTGTGATTACAGCCCAACTCCTGCTTCCATGGCAGAGCAGGACTCCCCATGAACCCAGTGGTCATTTGCATTTTAAAACGAGCTGCTAATTACATTGCTACATCATGAGCAAGGCAAAACCCACGCAGTATCTGCTGCCTGAGAATCTCCAAGCACCAGGACATTTGTGATGAACTAATTGTCCCTGAGATCCAAGAGTAGCCTGGGCTTGCCCCTTCTTGGAGGGACAGTGACCTGCCTTCTCCAAAGCAGCCGTCAGCTTTGAATTCCCAGCCTGAGAGAGGGGTATTTTTCACATTAGATTCCAGCAGGAAGATTTTGCAGAGATGACTCTCCTAAAGCCCTGGTATGGGCTTTTGGTGCTCTAGTGTTTCTCCTAACTCATCCCAAACGGAATGCTGGCCTTGCCAAACATCAGGGCACTTCTAAGTGCTAAGTTCTGGCCTGGAACTACACAGTTCCAACAGCTCCCCATGCTCTGCACCTGTAAGAACACTTATGCACAAAGGTCTGGTGTATCATGAGTCATGGCACCTATGGACTGAGACATTGGAGAGAACAGGTGCACGCTGAAAAAAAATGATTGGGATTACAAGAGACGGTGGAAAAATTAGTTTTCAGGCATCCACTGCCACTAACGTAGGCAAAACTGTCTGTATGTGTGTCTGTCTCTCCCACACATTTCTAAAGAGGGGAGGAATGTATTTCTGAAATACTTGTGCTAAAAATAAACCCATCTCCGCTGTCTATGAAGAGAGGCAGGTATAGCCCTGCTTTCTGTAAGCCCTGAACTTGTGAACTGCTGAAAGGCTGAATTGCAACTAAAAAGATCCCTATGGAAATGGTAATTGCTAATGCAGGAAGGTTGGCTGATTGCTTGGAAAATCCAAAACAGGCCTCTCACACGAAAGCAGCTGGGGTTAACACTATTCATCAGGATAAATGTGGTTCACAGACTCCAGCTCTGAAAGGACTCAAATCTTGGGATAGGCATTAAGCTTATTCAAATACAGTGATAATAAATACATATATTTGCTAATTCAGTGTTCACATGAGAATCTGGGATCAGATGGCCTGTCATTAAAATAAAACCACTTCTGGGGAAAATTACTGAATAACACACAGCAAACACAACCCAGTGGCACTTAGATGTTGTTATCCTGGTCCCAGGAAATTTAAAAAGCAAAAATTCCTGCTGCTTCCTTTCAGTGAATGTAGAGCAATAACAGATCACACTGAACTTTTGTAGACAGGAATTTGGACAGAAATTTTAAACTTGTATGAAAACAGTATGCAATTTGCACAAATATGTCAATAGAAAATGTATGTATGTATGTCTGTATGCATAATGAATTCCATCTTTCACACTCACATTTGAAACTTCATATGCCTGGAAATGCTGAGAATTCTGACAAGAGAGCCTTATGCAAGAACAGTAGCTTTCAGCCTTTTCTGATTGTATCCCATCCCAACACTTTCTCCAGGGAAATAAACGGAGTTCTGCCCTACTGACAGAGACAGTCTTTTTCCTTTGTTACCTTAGCTGCAAACCCCAGAGAAGCAGTATGCAGACCCCGAGGGGTCAATGCACCAATCACATGCAAAAAGTCCCTGGTACATGGAAACCAAAATGTGGAACTGATTATAAACAGAAATGAAAACATCACCCTGGACTAGGAAACACAAGCATCAAACTGTTTTGGTTGTAGAAATTAAATGTTTTATAATTCTCATGGCATTAACAAGCAAGGGGTCTATTTAGGAACCCATGAGAGCAATAGGACTATATTGAGTTTTCAGTTGTTTGCTTACAGCACTTTTTGCCCAGCAGAGCAAGGCAGGCTCAGTTCTTACCTGGCAGCCACAGATTGAATGATTTGTTGGCTATTATCATGGTGAGTGGAATAACTTGATCTCTGGGCAAGTGTAGAACATTGGCTGGGCAGAGCAGCTTCAGGGTCATATCAGCCAAACAAAAGCAGTGAAGCAGGCAAGAATTGATACAGGTATTTTTTCTCCCAAAGGGGAATGAGATCAGGGCTGCATTTTCTGCTCAGCACCTCCTGTCAGCCAATGCAGGCTGTGCTGCACCTGGTATCAGGGGAAATGACAGGTCATATTCCTCTCTGTCTGTGTCCAGCCCCTTACACATCCTGGTTCTATCCTGAAAGACCCAGCAGAGAAAATGTAGGTGAGAGTATAAAGGTCCCCTGTACCTGAGAACCATTGGCAGTCCTATGGCCTCTCCCCTTGGGGCCATTTCTCCACCTTTCTGGAAGGGCTGCTTATCCCCGCCTCGTGCAGAATTTGTGCAACGACACAGATGCAGGATTCATCCACAGCCTCTCTCCAGGTCTACTCCTTTAAACCTTGCCAGAAGATGCAGCTTATTGGCCCCAACTCCAGGGACTCCTAGAATTCTGACAAGGAGAGAATTTTTTTTAAGCCCTTGCATTTTTTTCCCTATTTGTCCTTATTGAAGCTTTGAATGAAGCCTAGAAAAGTAAAAAGTCTCTGCAAAAGGAAGCTCCAGAAGAAATCTGAGATGAGTTCAAGAAAAAGAAGTATTTCCTTAATTTCATCTTCCATAATTTTATAATATGGAGTTTAATATAATAAAATATCAAAATTACTTTCATCCTTCCCTCAGAAAGTAGTAAAAATATTATTTCCTAAAAAAATTGCTATGTTTCTTTTCTGAAATCAGATTTCTTATGAAACCAACAAACTTTGCTACATTTTGGATTTGACTGCATTTATGATCGCTGGCAGACATTGGTTCCACCATCTTTTTGTCCATCTGTGAATAAGAACTCAAATGCGATTTTAAAAGGATTTCTGATCTCCTGATCTCCTCTCCCTGCTGCTGTGCCATCAATAGCACCCAGACTCAGCTGACTCAGAAACAACTTGTCTGGATTCCAGCCTGGAACACTCATCCTAAAACTCTGTGAAGTACCTGACCATGGCACCAGTCTGGGGCTCAGCATCTCTCTTTTGGCCTTTGGGAACAGAATGTAGACTAGAAGGACTCTAAAAACACAACCTCGGTGACGCTTTTGGCAGGGATGTCAATCACAGCCTCATCCTGCTTATTTCCCCCAAATCAAACTGACTTTTCAGTCAGGAGCAGTCATGCTTTTAGCAGTAACACAGCCACCTCATGTAGAGTGATCACACATGAAGAACCCCAGAAAAATGCTTTTGCATAATTGCTTCACTATTAAACACTCTGCCAAGAGTGGAAGACAGATGTGGCAGAAAAGAAACTAACTATGGAGAATGTTAAACAGTAGAAGAAGGCTAAATTACTCTACAAGTAAAGATTAAACCTGCAAAGCACTCTTCTACCTGGGCCCATTTTTCAAAGGGTTTGCACTACCTAAAATAGCCAAAAAACTTGCTAAGTACCTACCTGCCTTCTGGGCATTGATTTTCCTTGGAAATCTTTCCCTTCTCATCAGGATGTGTCAACAAAAACTGACAGCACTTGGCAATTTGCAGGAGAGGTTCAGCCTGTGCCAGGACATGCAATAAACCAGTCTTTCAACTAAAGTTTAAGAAATGAGCACACTTGTGACATATCAGTGAGGGAAAAAATACCTATAAATAGTCTGAGTGATCTAAAAATTAGTTCTCAATAAAAACATTACGTAGAAGCCAGTGACATTTAGAGATACTAGGCCAAATGTATTAGGTAATTTATAAACATAGCTATAATCCATCTAATTTCAGAAAAGGTTGGAAGAATGTGGGGTTACTGGCCTAGTGTAAATGTTTCCCACTTACAAATTGCAAAGCAAAAACTGGAGACCACAGGCTAATTAAAATAGCTGGACAAACAATGATGGGAACCATAAGGGGTTATTTTTAGGGGATCGTATGAGAGCCCAGGCAGCCAGAAGTCTAGTCCATCCAGAGGTGTCACATGGCTGCTCTCAGAGTCCTTTGCACTCTCTCACCCCACCACAGACAAGGTGAACCAGACAGTATGATATTTGTTCCAGCCCCACACACCTCCATCCAGATTTCATGCAGTATTTTGCAATTTACACAACACATTGGACGAATTCCCATGCAAGTTTCCACAGAAACCATCCTGATCACCATCCTGATCCTGTCCCAGGTCCCTTCACAGCTGAGAGATGGGGCAGTGTGAGGAGGGTTGGCTCCCCCCAGATGCTGGGAAATGACAAGAGGAAGTTGTGGTATGCTGCATTACGAGAGGAAGTTGTGTTATGCTGCAGTTCAGCTGGTACTGCAGAGGTACCGTGGTTCAAATGTGCATTTATTTCTGGGTGATAAGAGGTGAAGAGAGGAAAGATCAAGCATTAAAACTTGTTATAGTCTAATGATTTGCCTGAATTACATCGGTTTTCATTTTCTGGTTTGTAGAATACACTTTCTGTGGCCAAGAAGAAGAAAGAGTGAAACACAGCAGAAGAAAACAATTTTATAATACAATTTTATTCCTCAGCAGTCAATGAAGTATCAAAGCATGTCTGCATTATCTCAAAAACTCAGAGTCCTGCAAAATGTGTTCAGAAGATCCTGGGGTGCAAAATATCTCCCTGCACAGTTTTGTACTGGAGCACCAGTGGACAGTGAAGGGGAGGCCAGCTTGGTTTAGGAGAAAGGTTTCAGCCCAGATGTGAATCAGACAGGGAAGGAATTCAAATTTGCACTTCCTCCATCTCAAACCAACTTTCTCCCTAGCTCAGAATCCTTCTCAGGAAAGGATTATAGGAAACCACAAAGGCTTTGGAAAATATTTCATTTTTGCATGCCTTGGCAGAAAAACAGATACCAGGGGTATGCAAGCCACAGCAAACACACTCACCTAACCTGCTTCTAGTCCCCCAGCAGCTCACAGCACACCAGTTAACTGCAAGAAGCAACACAGCTGTTTGTATTTCTCATTCCAGTAGTCAGAGTAATTATAATACCATCTCTCCAAAATGATATGACTTTGTCACATTTAAGAAAAGTAAGGAATCTAAAATTAGCATTCAGTAAACCAGAAAGCACTAGAGAGAGAATGAGAAGTTCATGCCCATCCTTTCAGAAAAAGCCAATGTGCAATTGTTCAAGGTTTTGCTGAATGTCAGGAATGGAAGATTAACAAGCAGTGAGATTATCAGTGTTAGCGGGAGGAATTCACGCAAACACAGCAAGGCCAAGAACAGCTAAAAACCTGGCCTGAAAGATAGCAAATGTGCTTCTCTGCAGAACAGTGCTAAATAATGACTGAGAAGAAAAGGAGCCAAATGAGGAACAGGAAAGCAACCACTGCAGAAAAGCGAGGAAACCGAAACAGAGCATTCAGAGACAGAACTCCGTTGTGCTGCTGCGCTGTGGGAATCGGTCCCAGCTCCTCCGTGTGCACCACACCTGGGCTGGCTCACACAGCCCAGGACCTACCTGAAAAGTCCATGGCAAAACCTGCCTAGGGAATTGGGTGAGAGGGACATCCAGAGTTGGATATTCATACTTTCCCTGTAGCTGAACTTGAGTCAGTGATATATGAAAAAAATGGAGTCAGTGATATATGTGGAGTAGATAGGAAGACACCATCAGAGAACACACTAAGAATTCCCCCAGGCCCAAAAACTATGTCGCAACCCCTTAATGATGATTAATTAGATGAGTCCCAGGTAATCAGAGACTAGTCCTAGCAGTAAAGTGATTCCTGGGACTGAAAGTCACTGTATGAAATGTACTAAAGTGGCTGGTATCAATAAACTGACAAATGCAAACATAATAATTCTTTAATCTCATTCCATTAAGGAACAGGCATGTGGTTTGAATTATGATCATATAAACCACTGCCTTCAGGCATTCTTTGAATGTTTCTAGTCTGCTAAACTCATTAGAAAATGCATGATGTCAAATATTTGAATAAAAACATAAAGGGAATAAAGAGATAAATATCGTCTTTTCAAAAAAGACAACTGGTTTCCTTTAAACTTTACAAAAGTGTTTTAGACAAAAAAAGATAAATATAAAACAATAATGGAATTATTACTGGTGAAAATTCTAACAGCAAACAGGTATATGATTATTTTCCTGCAGAGATCAAGGACTCTTCTCTTAGGAACAAAACTCAACATGTTCACAAAATCAAGGCTTTTAGCTGATCCATAATGACACTCATACAGATATTCTCCTTGATTTCAGAAGGCTTTACACTCAATATACAGCACAGACTGAAGCATTTAAGCACTGCAAACTTGAAGTGCATTTTCATTGCAATCTTTTAGTTAGTGACAGAAAGTATTGCTGTTTCAAAACACAGCAGCAATTCCCACATCCAGTGTGTATCTGAAATCCATCAATAAAATGGCTGTGTATACAGACAGGCCTGGACAAAGAGGCAAGGCTTGATGTCTCCACTGGCAACAATTTTAACAGCGTCCATGTCATTGGGGATGGCAAGACCCTCTGATTTCAATATTCCAGTCCTATCGAAGGACAGCAGCCTCTCAGACATTTCAAAGTGGCGCACAAAAGCTGGATATTTTGGAAACCGATGTTTAGTGCAGAAGCAGCCTGGCATATGCAGCTGAGCCAGCTCTAACCAGCAGAAACCATTCCACAGACATGAGTGGGAGCTGGAACATGCTCTGCTTGCTTATTGCTTCAAAGCAATTGTGCTGTCCTCGCAGGAGGGAGGCTAATGAGACCTTGGACCAGTCTCTTTCCAGCCTAGTTGAGCATGACAAACATGCAACATCTCTATTGAAAAAAATACCTCTACCCATTCTGAGAGGCTAGAGATTTTTAGGTAAACAATGGAAGGGTAATTTAGGTAAATGGAAGGAAAAAAATACAAAACTTCCATGCTAGCAATGCAAGACCAGAAAATATAAAAAAAGCAATTAATGGGTGTTGTGTATCGAAATGCATAAAAACGAAACACCATTTAAATAAGAATATTTTTATACTCTTCAACATTAGATGCCTTGATGAATGGTTAATCCCAGTGTCCTGGTTCACATTTTCCTTTGCACCTTTCCCAGCTTTACCATTTATTTTGGCATCAATGTAAAACAATTATAGTTGTGAAATTTCATAGTTCCTTCAAAAATAATTTGCAGACTCATTGCTTCTACAAGATACTTCCAATATAATCACACAGTCCTTCTATTTACTATTTGAGCTACATTAGTTTGTGAAGTCCATGAGATTTTAACAATATTCATCCAGTTTGTCAGTGGTTTCCCCTGTGGCCAGTACCAGAGTGAGCAAACACCTAACCTTGCACTTAGAGATGATCTGCAAATCCAGGCCTATGTACTCCAGGCCTATGTACACATGGTCCTGTTGCTTAAGACAAAAAATCCCAACCACTGTCAATTTGAATAAAATCACCCTGCAAAACACATAGAGATTCATATAAAATACTTGTACTGGAATTCTTTCCAGATCTCACCTTTGAACACCTACAACATGCTTTGTAGACATGTTGTTGGCTTCAGAGCAACTAAACTATATGCTCAAGTTTACACTGGGAACTTATGAAAAAGCCATCTTTCTCCTCTTCTGGCGTTATGGACTAATCAACAGCTTATGCTGAGTCCTAGATGGAAGAACCTCCAAGGGAGATTTTTACTAGCACATTCTGCCTTCTGCAAATTACTGTGGTATGATTGTAATACCTTTGTGCTTTTTTCTAACTGCTGTTAGTATTTTAAAAGTGCCTATTGCTCCTGGGTCTAGAGCTGCATAAACAACAACAATAATAATTAATAACTTTTGCAATTATCTTCTGCCAAAAGAAATCTCAGCTTCAGCTTCAACTGGATACACTCATATGTCTTAAGTTGCTGTCTAGGGTTGCTATGCACTAACTGTTTGTATGTTCCATCTCAAAGGTGGCTCTTTGGGAAACTTTGAAGCTCTATAAATAGAAGATATTATTTATTATTATTAGAAGGGCACAGGAATGCAGCAGTTCACCCTCAGGGGACAGAGACACTTAAGAACACTCATTTCAGTATCGGATGCACGAATAGTTCACAATGTGAGGTAGAGGAAAGCTCTAGTGCCAAATATCCTGTATGAGCAAGAAGGTGAGATCCAGTGGACAAAATCCATCACACCCACTGCTGGCCTTTTACAAGTTTAAACTGATCTTGGCTCCTTCCCTCATCCCTGGAGGTTAGCAGACACCTCTGGGATGTCCGAAATGCCCTTCTTCCTGTAAGGAAGAATCACAGTCTCAGGACACCTGGCAGACGAGAGAGGAGCCTTCCTGAGCAGCTTAGCCCAGGCACCAAGCACTGAGACAGCTGAAGAGAGGTGGCAGGACTCTGGCCCTAGAAAGGGGACAGGAACCCAGCAATGGCCAAGATCCCCTGAGTAAGAAATACAAATTAAATACACACTAGAGGAGATTTAAAGGGAGTAGCGATAACGACAAAGTCCTAAAAAGTTAAGAAAAGAATAAAGGGATAACTAGGAGCAGCAGTACAAGCAAAGTCATTGTTTTTCCTCTAAAATTTGCAGGTCTGGTCCTGTTTCTGTATATTCCTTTTGAATTTTCCAGCAGGAAATATGAGCAGATTATGATTTCATAGGATCAAATCAAAGGCACCTAAACAAATTAAGTATTCTCGTCTAAGTCACTTTCTTCCAACCTTCCAAAGCAAACCACGCTGAGCTGTCACCCTGCTGGAGAAGCCCTGTGCACAGCCCTGTCATACCCTTGGTGCTGGGCATGCACCACATCCCAACCGGCCTTTGCCCTAAGACTTCAGTGCCCTTCCTGACCTCTGCAACGTAGAGCAAGGCTGGAAAGAGGGAGAGAGCTGGTGGACACTCAAACTGCTGGCAAATTTGAGCAGGACAGGGCGCTAGACCTCACCAGTAACAAGTTCATATATGCAGTGCAGGCAGGTTGTGTTTCATTTCAAAATCAGTCAGGAAACAGCATTTCACCTGGAAAGTAGAACTAAACAGATACATACCCAGTTTTCTGCACAGAGAAAATCTGCCCGTACCAAGGCCCTCCTTCCCCCACCGTGGCCGGGACAGTGGGAGATGACTGGGACCGTGGGAGATGGCCAGGACCATGGGAGATGGCCGGGACAGTGGGAGATGGTTGGGACAGTGGGAGATGGCCAGGCCACGGCACTTGGAGTGAGCCAGGGGTGCTGAGTGGTGCTGGCAGCAATACCCCAGGGCTGACACTGAACCCACCTCCCCTTGCCCCAGGGCTGCCAGCACTGTGGGTGCTGCATCATGACCTCACAGCTCCCCCTAACACAATCAAGTGCCTAAAGGGCCTTCTGGGCAGAGCCCGTGCTGCTGACAGAACTGACAAGCAAACACTGCCTTCGCCTAAAAAGACAGGTGCTCGTTTCCAATTAAATGAGTCTTGAAGTCTGGTTCCTTTCACTGTCCATCTGACAGCCCTGGAAAAAGTGCATGTGCTCAGTTCTCAGTGTGCTGAGCACAAGGATTGGGGGACAGAGGAGAGGATGGCCATGGCTTGAGCCCACTTCAGCAGCTCTCTGCCTGGAAGCAGTGAGGGGAGTGAGTAGTTATAGTTCAACTCTTCTTCATTGAGTGAAAAAGTCACCTTAACTTTACCTCATTCTTCTCCAGAAGTTCAGCAAAGGGCTAGGGTGATGCAACCTGCTTCTGCCTGGTCCTTGGCAAAGACAACACCAACCAACCACTCTTTTGCTTGTGCCAAGAGTCAGGGAGCTCAGGTATCAAGTGAAGGCTCACACAACAGCACTGGAGCTGATGGTCTTTCTGATGGAAGAAAATATTCTGCATTTCTCTACACTTCTACTCTCTGGACCTTCTTTAATCTACTCTTACAACTGTTTTGAGGTGACAGCAAGCACCATAGACAGTATTCAGAATGGATTCATGTGAGGACACGATACTGTTCTTGGTCATTTTCCCAGTCATCTGTGTTCCTTTGTAACCACTGAGCATGAAGCAGACATTTTGGAGGCATGAGTGTGGCCCATCAGCATGGAGATATACAGATCAGAGCCAACACAGCAATACTGGGCTTGAGAAAAGCCTTTTGGAAAACCCTGCTCCTTATAGCTCTCTGCCAAGAGAGCCTCTCCAGGCTGCCCCAGGAGTGCCTGCTACATCCACAGCAGAGCTGAGGCCTCAGTAACTCTTGATGCTGTGTGTAGAATGAGCCATTCAGTTTAGCTTCTCCTTAACCACTCTCATTCCTCGTGCCTGATACTAATCTCAGCCACTACCCCTAACAAAAACCTGGTTTTCCTCCAGTTTTTGCCTTTCATTGCGAAAACCCACAGAGAGGGACTCCTGAACTTGTGCCCATTAATTACACTGTGCATCCAGTGTAAACTATTCCACTGATGCAGGATGAGTCCTAGAAGTGCCTAAACACAGCAATAATGGAACGAGTCCGATGAGAAAAGATATTTTCAGGTACCTACAACCTAGGCTGGCACTGGTAATGTCAAGGCTTTATGCTACAATCAAAGGTGCAGTGTCAGCCTTATATGATGCAGATCAGAGGACAAATGAAATTATTGGGTTCTTTCTAGGACCACATCTTACTTCTGGAAGTATTTGTAGAATTATGAAGATATGGTTTAGATTGCACTGAACTGAACTCATCCCACCAAATTTCTTTCTGTTGGCTGCTGCTGGGTTTTGGGTTACCCAGCTAAAACAGATGACATACCAGTCACTTAAGGGCTGAGGTGCCTCCTTACGAAGCGGGTTTTGCAGTGTGTACCGTACTGGGAGGTGTGATGCAGGGACCCCAGCCTGGCACCCGGCACCCTCACTGGGCATTGCAAGGTATCCCAAGCACACCAGTGCTTGCAGCGCTGTTCAGGGGGAATCATGCTGTGTCCCAGGGGTTGCAGCAGCTCAGGTGCGGTGTTCACAGGTGTGTGCACCACAGAGACACAATACTGACAGCTGGAGTCCCACAGGCTTGACAGACCTAAGCCTACATACATATAACGGCAAGACACCTGGGAAAACCTTCTGCCAGAAGTTCTTGCATATCTTTCATGTTGTTAATCATTTTATCCCAAGCATGATCTCTTTGCCTTGAAGTCAGAAATGCCTTCCATTCTGGAGTTAATTCACAATCTTAACAACACTAGAAGGCAGGTTTTTGTGGTCAAATATATTGCCACATTAATAACTTCAGCATATTATATGAAGCACAAAAAGAAAAGAAGTGAATAAATTAACAGAAGAAGCCTGCATGGCACACTAGAGAATTAAAGTGCCATTTTATTACACACACCTCAGAGTTAAAGTTTTAATTTTCTTTTAAAAGATTGCAATATATAATTTTCATCCTCCATATTCAAAAATACTTAGAGAGGATGATTTGTTCTTTTATTGTAATCCACAGGACAAAGAAAGCTATAGTCAAGTGATGCTGACCAAATCCCTGCAATTTCCCAGTGATAACAGAATTGTTATTATTTTTTGTATTCATTATTGCTCTAATGAGGAACTTTTCTCCAAGGATCCTGATGTTCTTTAAATACAAAAGAATGAGTCTTTCCTAATCCCTTATGACCTGTTCTGCAGTTACAGATTACAAACAGATTAAAAAGGAGGACACTGAGGCGGAGAGGTGTTGCTGGCCTTATTTCCACAGGAACTGACTTTGAAACAGTGCCTAGCTAGTGGTTTGGCTCAGGTCAAAGCTCTAGCTCTAAGCCGGAGGCAGCTCCAAGAGTTATTCCCAGTGTCCTGCTTGGGACAAGCCTCCTTGTCCAGATGTATGGCTGCGTACATTCATACAGTACAGGTACAGTAAGCACTGCCACTTGTGGGTTTCACTTGCTCTGCTGAGCCGGCACTGAGGAGCTTTTAAAAGTGGAAAGGCATTCAGAGGCATCTTTTTCTTTTACAAGCTGCAGACATTTGCCTCTTAGTGAAGGTCATCAACTAGGCACAGAGATCTCTGTGAATATCACTGCAGCACTTTCCAAATGGCTCCTCAATGCAGCAGCTCTCCCCACTGCCTTATATTGCAGACCAGCAGAGCTATATTTGGAGACAGATTATGTTCCCAAGAGCCTCTGGTGGAGTAAGTTCAGAGTGTGTTGTCATGATGGACGTGCACACATGTGCCCTAGCAGAGTAGAGGTCAGCCATCATTCATGAACATGTGGAGACCACTTACAGTCCAGTTACAGCATATGCTAGCAACACGTGTTCCCCACACACCCTGCTTTCTCCCCAGTAAGCTGCTATATTTTTAATGTCTCCATTAGCTTTTGGAACAACTGACAGCCTTAAGCTTTTCCCTGCAACGAGCTCCAATGTGGAAACATCGTGCAGCTTTCAATCACAAGCCAAATGGCTAAAGAGTTTAAGAGGAGATTCCAATTCCAGAACAGGAAGCCTGCCCAGTCAGCCCTACACCTTTAATATAATTATTATTTATTCATGACCAACCATAAATGCACCTAGTTCCTGCAGTACTATTTGTCTTCAGAAATGCCCTTGCTGAAATTGCAGGTGAGTGTCTGGGATTTTCTCTTTCAGTCCGCCTGTACCTAAGGCAAGGTTGCTGGCCCTCATGCTTCTATTGAGAGACAAAAGATTCAGCATCTAATGCAGCAACACCAACTTATGCACAAAATATACCAATTTTTACTTTTAGCACAAGAAATGATTCTTCCATTTAAAGGGAGAAAAGTGCCATTACATGGTTTCTACATAAGGCTGCCAGACCTCAGTCCCCCCAAAACCATGAGGTGCATTCACAGCTGCTCAAGAAAAACCTGAAGCTGGTTGGTGTTGCAAAGGTTCAAAGTGCCAAGCAAATAGAAATATTATAAAGCATCTGGTTTCCTGAAGTCTTGTCTCTTTAAGAGATGCTGTCAGCACCAGCATTGCAAGGCGTGCTCAGGTATGAGATAAAATGATGTTTCTCTAAGTGCTGTGTGTTTTAGTCTGGGAGCAGAAAGTCACCCAAGGTTCTTAATTTAAACATCACTGAAAACATACATTTTGCTATCAAAAGTTGGCTCAGTTTTAGTGGAAATGCCCAGCTATGGAGAGACATGAAGCTGTCCCCTTTCAGGTGGCTCAGTTCTGCAGAGATACCAGGAATAGAAAGAGGTAAAATCACATTTCTGTCACTGAAGGAAGCACACTTTGAACAGCAATTTAATTCAATTTAGAAAACTATTCTGTTAAAGCAGATCCATCCCCTGGTATAACCACTTTGATTTTAGCTTTACAGCAGTATTTTGACTAAGGGGCTACTGGCTGAAGAAAGAGCAGAGCAGGTCACTGAAGCTGCAATTCCACATGCTGTGCTGCTTGCTGCCAAGCTAGTGAGGGTGCTAGTACCCAGCATTTTCTGGCTTAACCTTAATGCCCCACCTCCTCTCTCCGGGTCTTGCCGGCCTCTTTAGATGCCCCAGGCATGATTCTGAAGAAACAGAACAGACTGAAAGTCCTCCTGATAAGAACTTAAACTAAACTTCATATTTCTGGCAGAACTGAGTGAGGACGAAACCACACATAATTATGTAGGCAGCCAAGGGAAGACAATAAGCCCCTGGAAACCAAGTAAGGGAGATATTTGTGCAGTAAGATGTGGCTAGCTGACAGTGATAAGAGATCTTACTAATTTTAATCTTAAATAACAGTTGCATTCAGAGTAAGAAGTGCATTTAAACTGCTCATTTTCATGCTGTGACATTATCAACCGCAACAAAACACTAAAGGCAACTCTGGTGACATGAAACCTCAGGGAAGGTATCTCCCTGTTGCTGTTATGTTTCTTTTTTGATGGTGTCCTTCCCAATGTGGGCACAGCCCAGCCAGGAGCTGTGCTTCCTATATCCTCCATGATGCCACACATTCCTGTGGGTGCAAGCTGTATAACCCTGTCACAGTGTCAGGATATGATTCTGATAGTGCTTTCAGCTCATGTGAAGCTTATCTCCACTTTTTTGCAGATGAGCAAGGAGATAGCATCCTTCATTTCCCTGGGTGCTCCTCTACCCCACCTACTCTCACGATTTCTGAAGGGATAACATATGCTCTTGTTTTTTCCCACGTGGGAGCAAACAAGTTAGTGATCTACAACTTCACAGCAGGAGCACTTTGGACAAACACCTGTCAGCTGTTGACAATGTGCTTTTGTAGGTCACCATTCACCCTCACACTCCCGTGCAATGAATGAATGACAAATATGAAGTAAACCAGCACAAGAGCATTAGTGAAATCAGCTCACTGGTAAAAATCTTCAAGAAACTTCTGCTGCAGAGAAATGTTCTGGCAAAAAATTCCACACATTAAAGTCTTTCCCCTGTGAGATCACAGAAGTTAAGAAAACGGACCGTGAATCCCATCAGCCAGGATACCCACACACTAAAAATCTCTATTCAGGCAGTCAGACAGGCAGAAAAAGATGGTATTTAAACACAGACAGATGGAGGTGGAGAGTTTTATTTTTACAATACTACACAGCTGGAGAAAGCCCTGGCAAGTCCTGACCCTCAGTACCCAACCTCTCTCCTGGATGATTCTCCCAACACCAACAGCAGCCAGAAGAGACCTTGACAGTGCAACTATTTTCCTGCATGTACTGAATTGCTTTAGTTTCCAAGCAAATCTATGGTCCCTTAAATGCTTGATTTTGGGATAGAATTGTGAGTTTAGCTCCCATCTGGCTCAATGACTCCCTAAAGGAAAGCACTCTGTGAGGACAGGCCTCTTGCAGAAGTGGCGAGTGGTGCAGGAGGGAGCACTGCCTACATCAGATCCCCAGAGCAGGGGCTCCAGGGGAGGCACTTCCAGCTCTCCACTGCCTGGGCCATGGGGATGGTGCTCTGCAATCAAATACTTGTTGCTCTCTTGAACTTAGACCCTGCAGGCAATGACACAGCAAGCAATCACACAGCATCCCTTTATCTTCATGGTCCCACTCCAAAGTCCTCTTTTTGAAAACTATGTGAGCACTTATGAGAGTAAGTCCCAATGAAAATTACTTTCTGCAAGTGGTACTAAATGTCTTTTGCACTTTCACAGTTGTATCTTGACCTCTCTTGTGCAGTATAGCTGGAAAATCCTTTTATCCAGCTGCTGACAGCCTTTCTGCAGCTCTTCTGGCTCCTAGAAAACATCCATTTCTAAACAGGACAAAGCCAAAACTGACCAGATCTGGTGTCAGCAACAGACCAGCTGCGAGGAGAAGTTTAAGCAAGAAACTCTGGAGCTTTCTTTCTACCAACTTTTCCCTTATTTCTGTGGCTTAGAAAGGAGAAGGTGCTGGCAAGATTCCATGCCAGGCCTTCAGAGAGTCTAGTCTTCTCTAGCATCCTTCAACAGGAAAATACCCAGATTATCTACAATCCAATTTATTTCAGTCTCCACAATCACAGTGAGTCCATGAGGTGAAACACACCAGAGGGCAACAAAAAAACTCTCCTCTAAATCTTCACTATCGGGGATTTCAGAGGGAAATGTGAGATGCACCTAGCCCATTCTGATAGGGGAAGACTTTGAGCTGTGCAGTCTTCAGACCTAAACTGGGAAGAGCGGGTTGTGCCCTTCTCCTGAGGGGAAAATAAAGAGAGAAAGTAGGCATTTTTGCTGAAGATTAACAGATTAGGCATTTCTGCTCTGATACCATGGAGTTCAAGAGAGATTTTATGTATGCTCAAAGGAATGAGCAAATCTTTGTAAATGCTGACAGACTGTAAATAAATAAATGAAGTATTAATCATCACTTCCATCAAACTCTAGGAGAAATCTGTCTTTGTATTATTTGGATAAGGCTCTGTCATTAGTTCAGCATTGCCATTTTTAGAAATTATTTGAGTTTAATAGCAGGTCTGAAATTCTATGCCAGCAAGACTATGATTTTAATGCATATTAATGGCAGAAATGGGGGAGGGGAAAGGAAGTTGGTGTGATTCCCTTATAGAGTACAATACTAAATAAGAAGATTCCAGCTGTGCAACAGGAAAGTTAAAATGGTTTGTTTGGATCATTAATATTGCAATGAAAACTAATTAAACCTAGAGCTACAAGGAGGAGCTCATTAGAGATTTGAATAGAGGCAGCATAACACTCAGCAGCCTCCAGTTTTAGCAGTTTCTTTTATCACACCAAGTGGGATAGCAAGAGTTCACTGAAGAGACAAGGATAGTCTGAAGAGCCAAGGGGATATGGACTCCCAGTCCATGGGATGCAACTGCAAGAGGTGCCTGAGTGCTACAGGGCTTCTTTGGATAACGCTGCATGAGCTTTGCAGCTCTGTAGAATGAGCCAAGCCCTTCTACTGGGTCTCTGCACAGACTAACATTGCTGCTATGTTATACCTCTGTCCCCTTGTCTGACCTGACATTTGAAACTTCATCTAAAATTTCCTTAGCCTAAGAGCCCTCAAACACACTTTACAAAATTCATCTACTCATTTAGCATCAGTCCCTCTATGCCCACCCCCAGACAAGGCACTTCATAGTCTTTAGTTTAAGCGTGACCCTCAGTTTTGCATCTCCTTTCTCCTTTAACGTCACGCCACTTCTGCTGTAGCCAAAGAAGGTGTCTCTGCCCCTGTTCTGTGGCCATCAGCATCCTCCTACAGCTATTTAACTCTTCTCACTTCTGATACTGTCCCTCCCCCATGGCCTCCCAACATCCCAACCCCCCTCAGACCCTGCTCCCAGCTTCACACAGAAGCCAGGGACTATATTAACCTGTTCCACAGATATTTGTCTTGGAAGCGAATAATGACCAGACTGGGCTTCCCTAAGTCTTGCATCCTTGGAATTTCAAGTAAATACTGAAGCCCCAACTAAGCTGTTAGTTATCCATGGTAAGTGCTGGGAACAGTGCTTGTATTTCACCCCAATAAAGGCTGCCAGGGGGAAGAAATGACCTCTTAATGCTGATCATTAAAGACTTTGTGGGGGAGAGTCCTCACAGACAAAAGATACCTTTTAATTTTACTAATATTGTCTAAATGTTGCTGGATTGGGGTCCTCTTGGTGACTTGAGAAATTTAAAAATCCTTCAGTCACAGGGAAAACAGAGTACGATACTAAAGCAGTGACACACTAAACTGTACACATGTAACTCAGACTAGAGTTTTTCCTACGTGACTTAGACAGTCGAATGCCAAAGAAACATGATAGGTGAGGCACTGGAATTGATGACGCACTGGAACTGATGAGGCACTGGGAGCAGTTCCCCAGAGAAGGTAGGGATGCCCCATCCCTGCAAATGTTCAAACTCAGGCTGGATGGGACTCTGAGGAACATGGTCTAGTGAAAGGTGCCCCTGCCCATTACAGGAAGGTTGAAACTAGATGATCTCTAAGGTTCTTGCCTACCCAAACCATTCTAAGATGCTACCAAATGAACCCTTGCCTCCCTTAAACACAGTGTCAGACCATGTGAACATGTGGATCATTGAAAAATCTTCCATTTTCAAGTCAGAAATTTCCCACCACTATAGCAGGTGCTGACTCAGGTTTTTATTAGTTTTGTCCATCTTTGGGCATCAGGAAAATAAATTTTGAACAAAACCCTCTGCAGCATCTGCATTCACTGCTAGGTGATAGTACAGCCAAAGGACTGGACAGGAAAAGGCAAAAGCTCAAAAAAGGAGAAAAGAGACAATTAATACTGAAGATCCCAAGAGATGAGAATGGATCCAAGCAAGTCAAGAGGACATCAGTTCCAGCCCAGCCTGCATTTCCAGGCAGGTGTTATCAAGGCACGACTTCCTTAGATAGTCAAGGAGAAGAAAAACATGGAAAAATGCTGTAAAAGTAAAAATTAATCACTGGACATGAAAAATTATTTTTGAATATGAGTCTAGGTATCAGTCCACCCAACCTATGCCAGCGAAGACCAGAAATGCTCCTGCTGTGGCGTTTCATGGTGGGAGGCAGGGAGAGGCTGTTGGACAATGAAGAGCACAGAATTCCCAGCAGAGCCAAACCCACCTGCAGTCAGTGCCGACAGCCGTGGGACACTGGGACTTCTGCACAGGCACTGCAGAGATGGCAGATGGCTCCTGTCTGTTCAGCACTGGGGAACACAACAAGCTGAAATGCTTTACAGAAAGGCTGCCAGGCAGAACCTAGAGCTCTGAGCTATAGGCAGAAACAGCCCCACAGGCTGGAGGAGTGGCACCTCTGCAAAGACCACTCACCCTGGCATCCCAGTAGTAGATGGTGGTATTTAAGGATACTTATCACCAAAAGGGGATGCTTTTGATTTTCTGCAGCCAAAACATGGACATGTAGATGCGATCTCTTCCTCACTCCTCATCCTGCAAACCCTTGCTTTGCTGAACCCATGAAGAGACTTGGTGTACATGGGCCAGGCTCAGGCGCCAGCAAGCCCACAGAAAGAATAGGAGCCCAAGAGAGGCAAAAGTGCACTTCAGATTTCCCTTGAACACAGGAGTCCCAACCTAAGATTATATCTATGTACACTGAACAGATTTATACAAACCCTGCAAAATTCACACCAGGAGATCTGGGGTAATGTTATGTGTATTGTTTCCACCTTTTTCCTGGGGTAGAAGTAGATGGCTTTGCCATGATGTCACTTGTGTCTCTTAATAGCAATCCTGAGAACCTACATTCCACTTTCTATTTTACCCTCCCTGATGATCCCCTCAAGCAAAGCCCTCAACAACATAGTTTTAGAATGACAAATATCTTCACAGGCTTGAGTGACTGCAGTAACCTCACATTCCCTTTCCTGGTGCAGCCTGCATATCACAAATTCACATAGTTCAAAGTCAGCCCTTGAATACTTCACATGCTGGTTCTGCTGCTTCCCCCCATGGCGTCAACATCTTTAAGCAACCCCATATTGCCTCTGACGTGGTCCATCTGATATGCTCTAGACTGATAAACAAGGACAGTGACAAACAAGGGGAAGGAAATCAAGAAACATGTTATGGTCGAGGTCTTGATTTCTACAGAGCAATGAAGACCAAAGAACACATTAACTTTACATAAGCTGTCATCACTGACCACCTCACATTTGTTGTCCACCACACAAAGCTTTCAAGGATATCTTCAAATTAATCTAATCCACAAAGTGCTCTGTGTGAGGGGAACCAGGGGTGTAGGAGTCTGAAAGCTGAATAGAGATGGACAATGCAGGGGAATGTCATCCACCAGAACTTGTGATGCTGCAAGGATTCGGTGAGAAATGCAGCCTTGTTTCAGATCCCTCCCATAAGATTAATCTGGGCTGTGATGCAGACAGACATTAGTACAGAGTAAAAGCTGAATGCCTTGGCCGTCACTTGATCATGCATAGTGATGATTTTACTAGCAAAGTGCCTATGCACTGAGATGCTGTTTCTGCTAATTGCCTATCATTAACACTGCCTCCATAGGAAAGACTTTGGGCCTCATCCATCAGAAAGACAACATAGGTTAGATCCTATAAGATTCTAAGATTCTAAATATCTTAAACCATAATGTAGGCACTTACATTCCCGTTGAAGTAGTTAAAACAGGTTTTTACATCCCTATATCTATATATAAGTGCTTACAGAAAGCAAGGAGGTAACTAGTAACATATTTAACTCTCTTATTTCAGCTATCTAAATTTGAATTTTGGTGCCCTTCTTCCTTTGTCCATAAATATCTTTCCACTCACTTTGGCAGGCACAGCCCCATCAAGCAGAGATGAGATTTTTGAAAGCCTCTGTCAGAGGCTGACAGCTTTCAGCTTTCCACAGCACCGTGCACATGAGCAAAAGGACTGTTTTCACAGGCAGATAATGTAATGTATTTGGGGGGAATCTGCATGGAAATGAATGCTGAATGCTTGTTTTATTTTAACTTGGTGTGTATGAAAATGTCGAAAGACTTTTAGGGCTTTTTGGTGTTTGTTAGATGTAAAAGGAGAAAAAACACAGAATTCTAATCCCAAAGAAGGGAATCAGCTTGTACATGCCTATCATATTCCATTAAAGATGCAACATCTGCTTTATCTCAAGAGAAGTCCCAGTTTCTTCAATGCCTTGTGTAAGTGCAAATATTAGTTTAGCACCAAAATGGGATGCAGTTAGGTCTAATGTCATGTCACCAGCATTGATCATGTTATAAAGAAAGTAAGTGGCAATTACTTTGAATAGGAACTGCATGGCTTGTTCAAGTAGCTCTGCTCTATGTACATTCAAAATTGGCTTCTGACAACAGGATTCCAAAAGCAAAGTGCAAGATGTACATGCAAGGAATAAAATAAATGTGCTGTAGGAGTCCATTTGTCCACTATTCACTAGTCACAGCTACCCTTGACTAGCAAATACTTCCTTATCACTAAAACAAACTCACACACTCACACCCAAAGCCACCAGCTGAACACATCTACCCAGAAACTTACCAGGCTTTCATGTGGAAGTTACATAGCTCACATTTCACGTCCCCTCTTTTGATGGTTGAATTGACTAGCAAAAGAAAAAAAATCTCTGGATGCATCAAATTTTTGCTGTGCCAGTCCAATGGATCATTCTGTCCTCTGGTTACAGCACATCATGAGAATGCAATTCAGCGGGTGACCCAGCCAAGAGGGGATAACAGGGACATGAACTACATGAATTACCACTTCTATGGGGCACTGAATCTACATTCGCAAAAATGAACAACTGGTGTTTTGTAGGAGTTCATTCCTCAGAAAGACGCTCAACCTTTCCACATTGACGGCATATTTTCTTGGAAGATTTATTCTGTTGAAAATCCTATTTTACACCTGGAACAGGAGAGACAAAAAAAACTTTCTGCTACTCCAACACCTACATTCTTTAGTAGATTATTTGGAGGAAACTCACCATGGTTTCCCTTTAATAAAGTCCAACATGCTTATACAGAATACAGATGGACAGGAGATGCAAGAATATTGGATGGAAATTGGACATACTTTACCCTTTTCTCTTGCTCTGAAATGTCCCAGCCACTGCATTTTGCTCCTCCACAACATACACCACCTTCAGAGAGTAAGCACCCAGCCGTTTTCAGAGGTTGCTTAGGAACTTTCTAAGTTATCACCATACACGTCAAAGGTATTTTAAGACACAGCTGAGTGTATCAGAATATGCAACAATGACAAAGCCAGGCTGCCTGGCATGTTTTGTTCATGCCGTGTGAAAACCTACATAGGAAAAATTCCAGCAGTGCTGCCTCAGTAAAGGAACTTTATCAACAAACACCCCTCTGGTGACCGAGATAACCAGAGGACCAGACAATATCATCCAGTAAATACTGGAGCCCTTCATTTAGGGTCACCCAGTCCAAAACTCACTGCTCAGAGAGCCAAACTCTCCCACAAGGACTCCTTTCATCAGCTTTGTGGGATTGTTTCTTCCTTCTGTAGACTCCAGTTCCTCTGGCACTTTTACAAATGCTACAGTATCTCCACTGGGACTTACAGTGCTTCGGAGAATATATGATCTGTGGAAGAATCTCCTCCTCCAGCTGCTCACTCAAACGGATTTCAGCAATGAGACAAACAATGCAGAGATTACTTCAGCACTGCCTTTCCTGATGTACACAAGAGACTTGAGTACATGTCCCAAGGCTTTTTTCTTTGCCTCCTTGCACCTCTCTGAGCCGGTAACAGGGCCAAGCTATAGTGTCCCTCAAGTAAAATACAGAAAACATGCTTTTAAAATGTACCAGCATCTCTGTAACATAACACATTCCTTTACACTGAAAAGGAAAGAGAGATGGAGGGGAATAAAAAAGGAGCAAGACTGAAATGCTGAATGGTTTCCCACAGTATTCCTTAACGTCAAGGCAGGAAACCATTAAATAGCTGGTGCAGGCGTGTTTCCCTTTGTTAACACACCCGACATCTGTGATTCTGCTGCTTGCTGCGATGTGGAATCCCTTCCAGTTGTCCCAGCAGCTCAGAGTCCTGACAGAGGGGGTGATGGAGAAAATAGCAAAGGAAGAGCAGCTGTGAGTTTTCCAGCATAGTTTCCATCTGTTCTGGATGCCCATAGCAAAAGCACCTTGATTTTTTGGCAGTAACCAGCCTGAACATGTTTTCTTCAATTTGTTCCATGATGTGACACGGCATGTTAATGGAGGGTGGCACATCCACACACACCAGGCTGCCTGAGGCTGTCTAATCACCTTTGGTATCCATCAAGCAAAGTGCACAAAAACTTTCAATCTTTCTTCAAGAATCTTTTTCAATTGGACTCTAGATTTACTTGGCCACACTCTGAAAGCATATATTTGAGCCCGAGGACTGGATTTGTGCAATGATGAGCTCTCATCAAGAGCTGTTAATGAAACAAAGGCAATGACCCCCTGGATCAGACCAAGGAACTGTTTCACTCCATGCCTGCCTGAAGTGGCCAACACTGAGGATGCTGGAATCCTGTCAACAGGATGTTGACATGAGTCAGTCAGCAATGTTTGCACGGGTCAGTCTGTAACAGAACATTCTGCTCACCTGGGGGGGGTTTCTTTTCGACTTTTCACTTTGGGACTGACATGCATCCCACTGCATTGGACTTACTGCTTTCTTTTCAAATAGATTGGCTTGCCATTATTGAAAGAGCTTTTTAAAATTTGTCTCTCTGATTTGTCCTGCTGAAATTCTTCATTTCACAACATTTGCTTTTTTCATCTTTTAAGAGAATCTCCTTTCTGAACCCACAGCTATCCTGGTGCCCCATGCTATCACTGCTGCTGCACTGGTCTTTGCTTCGTGCTGTTCAGTGCCATCTGAGTCCATTTTTTGCCCATAGGATTAATTCCTCAGAGAATCAAAGTTGGCCAGATTTCTTCCAAACCTCCGATGGAATTGAAGGAACAGCATTTTAGTGTGTCTCTAATTACAGCCACCATGACAGTTCATATGTGTAGCAATAAAAATAACCATAAACCTACCTAATCATTAAAGTAAAGCAAACAACTCCTCTCTGTATCATCATACACAGGTACTGGAGTTGCTAATAAACCAGGAAGAGCACTGAGGCACTGGAGTAGCATCTTTCCTATCTCCACAGTTTCTTAAACAACTTTAGAGGCATATTTTTATTAAGTATATGAAAGGCAGATGATCTTAAACCTCAAAAAGAGTCTGTATAATAATTGTGTGCTCTTCTAATGCTCTCCAAAGACCTATTCAGAGTCCATTCTGAAAGACAATAATATATCAAGAACTTCTGCAAACTTCCTCCTAATGAACACATGCCAATTTGAGACCAAGAATTCTGGCCTCAGAGGACAAAATAACCACTGCACTTAGTCTCTGGGTGTTTTGCTACTTTATTTCAGAGTGATTCAAAATCTAATTAAATTTCTAAACTCTAATGAAATTACAGAAGAAAAATCATTTAGGATTATATTATATACAATTACTCACAGCTGAAAATTACAGTTAGCCTCTTTCACCAAGACAGGGTCTCCTGAGAAATCCTTGTTATTCATATAACATATAAATCTGACATTACTCCCACTATTTACAGGTCGAAGGTAAAAGCAGAATTAATTAAACATATATATCCTGCCCAGTGGCTAGATGGTGAAGAATAGAGAGAAGGCTGATAATGATGACTGTGCTTGAAACCACATTTCCCAGTTTGGTCAAAATCAGAATAAACCTACTACAAAGCAGGATTATATTAAGCCTGTCTTATTCTGGTCAGTGCTTTTCCTCACTGGAGGTATGCCGTGAACTGTGTGCAGTCACCTAGCCAAGCTCTTTGAAGCATTTGTGGAAAAGGAGCAATGCAATAAAGCAAACAGCTTTAGTGATTTCAGCCAAATACTCAGATGTTTAGTTCTTCTCTGAAATACAGAAACTTGAGATTGCTGATTTGGGCCAGGAGAAGCAACAAAAACAAAGTAAGAAGCAACAAAGCAAAATAAAACAAAACCACTCCCATCCAATAAAAAAAGTAACCACCCAACCCCAAAACTAAACAAGGGAGTTGACATTCCTGTTATTCCCGCTATAAGAGGTTTTCAGGAACCTTGAAGCATGGGATCATTTGCAGATGAAACATATGAGGTACAAAACCACCGAGGGTTTCTTACAAGCATCCTGATATTTTCCACCCAGCTGGTGCAGAGATTTTTGTTTGCTTGGTTTTGGTGTTTCCAACTCTGATCCCATAGAGAACCAGGAGCAGTGAAAGAGCAAAAATGAACTACACACACAAACACACATGTATGTGCACACCAACACTCACTACAGGTCAAAGCAGTAACAAATACTTTCCATGACATCTGCCACACTCAGTCAGCTGTACCTATGCTTCACACCACCAAGTAGGCCAGGAACATCAAGATACTTTTCTTAGGTAGAAGTTACTGTCTGGGAACTGGCTTGCAATGGCTTAGCAGCCATAGTGATCTGCTTCTCCTCTGCTCCTGAAAAAGCCGATTATGAAAGCGAAACATTCAAATAAGTGCTCTTCTCAAAATATTATGATAGCATTCAAGTTGAGTTCATAAGAAAGCTGGCAATACTGAAAGAGAATGTCTCAGAAGGTTCTTCTTCTAAGACAGAAAATCCACTTGCTTATCCGCAGATTTAGAAGATTTCGGCAGAAACAAATTCACTGTGGTAGGACGTTTTCAATTTGTAAAAATAACTGTTAGTGTTTAAAGGCCCCTTAGAGAGCAAAACAGCTGAACCAGGCTGTGACCATTGGCTGTCTACCTTCTCCACAAAACATTTTCAAGTTTGCTTATATATTGAACTTAAACCCAAAAAAGGGAACTTCTGTTTGCAAATGTAACTACTCAGGATGTGACTCTAGTTTCTCAACAATCATGTGACCTGCCTTAGTTTTTTTTTTAAGACACTGCAGAACAGCAAAATTCAGAAAAACTTGGGCGAAACCACTCTGTTGTCACAACTTCATAATGACCTTACTAACAAGCTGGATATCAGTCCCAACAGCATTTCTTCTCTTACGTAAGTGATCTAACTTATTTGTTTTCCTTTCTTTTTGAGAGCGTTTTTTCCTGAGCTTGGTGGGTTTATTTATTCCCCAGCTTAATTGTACATATCTTGTGTAAAACTTTGTTTCTTGGAGAAAAAACATTTGTTGAGCCAGAGGGGTATTTTGCTAGCAAGGGATTTTCTAGCTCATATTTCCTATTATGGGTGCAAAGGGCTCAGCTATGCTCAGTCCAGAAGACACTGTGAATTTAAGTGCCTGCAGCTTTGCAGATGAGGTGGCAGAGCTGCTGAGCACCTGGTTTGGCACTGTACAGGAAACAGTACTTCAGTAGAGTGTGAGGGAAAAGCTAACCTGTGTGCATGCTGACTGCAAGCTGCTTTTGGACTCTGCAACTCTCCCTTACCAGACTTTCATGCTCCTGACTCACACTGTTTCTAACCCTCCCTGCTGGCCCAAAGCAGGGCTTTCTCACAACCCGTTTCTTTCTTCATTCTTACTCATCTCCTCGTTGTGCAGCGAAGAAGTGGGGCTCATGGCTAGGAAGCCTCAGCAGGGCTCATATTAACACTGGGCAGTGTGGGCTAATGGGGAGGAGGGAGCTGCCAGTAGTTCCATGGGCTACTGCCGTCCCAGGACGTTTGGTAAGGGGGCAGGCACCACCCTCTGGTGGCAAAAGCCTCAGCTTTTACCGAATGAGGTCCTCCCATACTACCCTGCTTCACGCAGACATTCACAGAAAATCACCATCTACATTTGAGGAATCCCACAAGGGCAGTTTGCCCCACCCAAGACATGCAGACCAGTTATTCCAGCTTGCATCCACTGGATATCCACTCCTGCCTCACCTTCTGCAAAGCTGTCCAGAGATCTGTTGCAGTGCTCTACCCTGCATGTACCCATTCTCAGGGTGCACACAGGAATTTGTTGCTCTCACTGTCTTTTTTGTTGGCCCTTCAAGCCCTCTGCAGTTTGTCTGCCCTCAAGTTTCTGCAGACACTTCCAAGACTCCAGAGGAGTGGAGACTGTCCACCACACGGGATATAGGTAACCATTCTTAGACATGTGAAGTCAGCCGTGACAGGTCCCTAGTGACTGACTGGTTATGGCTCAGCAATCAAATGGCAAAAGTCCCATTAGTGCAGTGGCATTTGCTTAGAGCAAAGAGCTGCAGACTCAGGAGCAGCAAGACACGTTCAACAACAAAAGGCATTTTGCAATAGAGAAAATGCTCGCAGGTGTTCACATGGAAAGGTACAGGCAAGCTATATGCTTTGGATGGAGCGGTACCTCGAACAGACTAGAGCTCAAAAAAGTCCTGTCTCCATGTAAGAGTTACTCCTGTGCTCATCTATTACTAGAGTGAAGGATTTTGCCTCTGAATTCCAATGAAAGAACTCATTTGCTTGGATGCCAACAGCGCCTACATTGCGGAATTTACATATGGCCGGAAGTTTTGCTACACTAAATACCAGCTAAAATATTTTCATTTTTAGATGTTGGTTTTCAGGAATAGCTTCCAGCAGGATAATTGCCTGTAACCTCTTTGTTGTAATGGACATTCCTTCCTTTACTCTGGAGTTGCTCAGATACCCCGTGTGAGCCATACCTTTTTTCTACCCTGCCTCTGGGTTTTCCAGATATTTGCTTCCTTTCCTATTTGCTGCCTCGATTATAAATGGCACTGAGCTCCTAGCTGCTGCAATGCCACAGGACCAGCCATTATCTGCGGCAATGAGGAGAAATATGAGTTGTTGGAGGAAGGGAGAAGAAAGTCACATGGAAGCAGGAGGCAACAAGCAAAGGGACTAAGGCAAGTGCTGTGTCCTGAGAAAAACGAGGCACACGTTGCTGTTTATCACTGCAGGTTACGGCTGGGAGTGGCTTACAACACCGAATCCGGTGGGGAAACTGAGCTCTTCCTGCTCCCTGATCTTATGCCCCAATTGCATTCTGCACCATTTTGCTCGCTGCACTGACCTCTGGGGAAGGCACCGAGTGAGCAGAGCTGTGGCGCAGAGAGCACAGGGACAGCAGCGTGGCTGAGAATCTGTTCTCTGCCTGGCTCAGCTGTGTGTGCAGCAGGTCTGGGGAGCGCTAAGTCTGCCCAGAGTGACACCGGGATCACAGAGCAGAGGCTCCCAGCCCAGAGTGTTTATCCCTGGTCCATCACTTGCTCAGCAGCTCTGCCTTGCAGTGGGTAACCGCAGTGGCAGAGGACTGTGCTTGCAGCCGGCAGTAAGAGCTTCCCCGCTCTGTGTCTGGCTCCAGCACAGCTCAGCGAGCCCGGCTCCTCCCGCAGGCTCCCACAGCAGATTCACAGTTCCTCTTTCTCCACTGCCCCCACCTGCAAGGCAGGACCCATGCAGCCTGCAGTCTCATCTCCAGCCTGCCAGCAGCACACTCACCGAGGTGTTCGCCAGCGGTGCAGACGCAGCCCGGGTACCTCACCAGCCCGCTGGTGCTGCCAGGGCCCGCGGGCACATCCCCGCCGCGGTGCCAGCTGCGCGCTGTGCCCCAGCCCGGCACACAGGAGAGGGCAGAGAGCACCGTCACTTGCTGCGAGGCTCTTTGAAAAACGATCCACAAGTCACTCAAGCGTGGGTATCAAATTCACCCGCTAGGCTCTTCCACACATAAGCAAATACTCTGCAAGTCCAGAGGGTTTGTTCAAGATGTGAGTGTTAGTCTAAACCCTCTACAGAGAGAGTCAGAAATCCAGCACTGGGACTAGAGCACTGCAGAGTTTAAGGCATCATTTCTAACCCCCCCTCCCCGAATCGGAGGTTTTTGTACATCCCCAAAAGATGTAAATTGAAGATAAGATTAAGATCAAACAGAAAAATGAGTATTTGAATTAGTTAATGCACCTCTTTCCGCCCAAGAAAAAACTGAAACAATTAGAATCCACCTAACACTGTCTTCAAAAGCAAACAGTACTTAAGCAGCATCCAGTAAATGATACTAAACCTTAATTAAAAGCATATTGAAAGTATGAATTGAAAATATTCTCTTAGGCCTTGTGGGTTTTCAGAAATTTCCCCCCCTTTTAAAAAGAAACTAATAATTTAATCTCAATGTATTAAACTGACCTACATAAAATATTCCATGTAAAATATTATTTCTGCCATAAAACACATAATCTGTCAGTGGTTTAATTCCATTAGAAAGCATACATTAAGGTCTATGTATTATGATCATTAGGATAATAAAAGGAATACAATATCACTTTTATTATGTTTGAATTTAAAACATTATTCATATGAGCACAAAGAATAATTAAGGGGATGGAAGAAAGGTGTTTTTATAGAATTTATAATGAAATAAAATCACAGGCGAGAGTCAAGAGACTGGTTTTTAATATGGAAAAACAGAAGCTCTGCTTTTTATGCCCACTGTGTAGCCTTAGACCTTTTTTCTCTTTGAATTTCCTTATCTTAATAACTTTGATTTTGGTCATTTAGTATAGCCAGTATAAGCATAGATTTCTACCCCTTACAACTCCTTCTCTGAGTGTCATGGAGGTTTTGGAGAGAAAACCTTTCTGCTTGTATAAAATAAGTTTCCAGACATTTTCATTATGACGAAAAGTTTGGCAAAAAAAAAAAGGACTTTCAGCTCTGAATTATAGTTCCCAAAATACATTTGCTCTAAAACTCAAGATTTTTTAAAGCTCTTCTCCAGATTTTTGAAGCTTGATTTGTAATTTATTAAAATTTGGGAATAGAAATGTGATTAAGACCAGGAAATAAAAACAGATCTGTTGTAAGCCACCCAATATATCAGACTTTTTTGACATAAACCTGGAAGCCCCAGGGCCCACACTCAGCTCAAGGGTTTTAGCACTCTGAAAAGCAGACAGAAGATGTATTTTTGTAAAGATACCAAAATGCCTTGTTTTGGAACGTAAGGACTACGCTTCAAATTAAAAAGCAGTCATGTTTCTAGCATTCATTTTACTGGAAAACAAATGAAATCACAGACCCCCAAACCTCAGTAAAATAAAATTATTTCTCCACAAAAAGTGGAGGAGAGGAGCTGGGACTTACAATGTTGGACACCTTAGCAGTAGTAAAACTGAGTGCACTTAAGACATTAAAGTTCTACTTGGGTTTCAGCCAGACAATACCCACTCCTAGTTCCCTGCTATGGTGGGGAATGCCAGTGAAAAGACGATGCTGTGTGCAAAGCAGCTGTATTCCCACCATGTGCCACCTGTACTGCCACCCCGGCCAAAGAGCAGTGACTTCATGTTCTGCCTGAAGCATGGGCAGGAGACAGGCATTTAGCATCATGCAGGTTTAAATGCAGGAGTCATATCTGCCTTCAAAGCCTTCTCATGGTCCAGGCACCTCATGCAGCTACACAGCAGTTACATCATTTGGAGCTACTTGAGAAGGCTTTGGTGGAAATATCCTTGCACTGAAAAAAAAGAAATTGAGTGTACATTTTTAATAATTTCCTATAATAACCAAGCAACTTTGACACTAAACAGGACCTCTCCTTTTTCTATTTTTTTTTTTATATTGATTCTGTTTCCTTCATAAAGTATATGGGAAAGAATTGTTTTCTTCAAAGCCACTTCATTCTGAGGGCCTGCACACTCTGAGCATCAGGCAGCATGGCTCAGTGGCTTTATGGAGAAGGAAAGAGCCAGGAATTGTCCTTTTTATGAACAGGGTACTTGGCATAGAAGTCTCTGAAAAGGTTTGCTTCCAGCCCACAAAGTTTGCTTGCAAGAGGAAAAGACTCTCTTCTCTGCCAGCAATAAATCACATTCTGACGACTGGAACTACAGGCAGGATTGGGATTCATGTTTTCTTGAAAGGGGTGTTGGGCTATGTCATATCCTCACTTATTAGCATGTCTTATTAGCTTTAGTGCATCTGTAAACTTCCTCTTGATTTACAGCAGCTTCTCTCGTATAGAGCCCTCTGACTTGCAGTTACAATACCATGGAATGGAAACAGTGCTAAGGCAACAGAAAATTTTGGAATTGTATTTTCTCTTCCGGTCAAAAACTGGCACAGTGTGGCCACATTTCTAGGATGCCCTCATTAACTTTACTGATAACACTTCACTACTGCAGGAAGCCTCATATTCTATCTCAAGATTTATTAGAATCAAGTATCCCCTTGGAAATAGCCAGGAATGGCATTCTGCTCAATGTCCTAACAGGCTAAAATATTTCCATTCCAGATTTTTGGAGAGCAAAGGTATACGCGTCTGGAAACCCAGAGGAGGAAATAGGTGAGTTCATGGTGAGATTTTCACTTCCGGACAGGAAGTTAGAGGTAAAATAACAAAACTGAATGTCCTTAGAAGACTTTGTATACCTTTTATATGTAGAACATAAGCATCTGATTGCGAGTTTGTAGTTGCCTAGTGCTGCAGAGTCCTGTCGTGTGACTGACACTTTAAATTACGTGTAGGGAGGACAGAGCACAGGACTCAGATCCTGAGCACAGGCATCCTCCTGCCTGACATATGAAGGAGGGGCCTTATGTTCACACAGTGATGCCAAATCACAACACGGCTCATAGTTTGCACTTAAAAATTCTGCTTCCTCCTAGCAAAGACTTGCAGAGGCAGAACAGCTGAGCAGGGCAGGAGGCAAGGGGACTGGGGGGTGGATATGTGCGTGTGCAGCTGTGGGAAGCAGGAATAACAGTTTGGAAGGATACAGAGTGGCAAAGGAGTGGGGATGGTGGATTTTGCATTTTGGGGGGGAAATGTAAAGCCCTAGCTCTAAAACTCAGTTGAGACCTGCACACACCAAAAGCTGAAGTTGTTCATTAAACATCCTCGAGCCTCTTAGCCACAGGTTCACATGGCTTCATGGTATGCTGGGGTTTGAAAGAATAGACTCAGACTCTTCTCAGCTACCTAGTCTGACTCAGCATTTTTTTTAGGAATTCATTTAAAGTTTGGCACATCTGAAACTCAAAGAATGTATTTATTATTTAATGGTGTATACTCACTGACTTGTTTTCAATATTTGCAGATTACACATATGTTATTATAGGAATTACTCTGGGAGCAGTTCTGGCAATCAGTTTTGTAGCAGTAATAATCTGCATGATCAAAACCAAAATGATTGACAGTGTCTTTGGAGGTAAGAAAAGAAATACTCCTGACTCCTTATCCATAGATCTAGCTCTCCCCATCTTCTGATACAGCAGATCTGAGCTTCAGCATTAGCAATGGTGTATGTACAACAGCTCTGGTTTTCCTATGAAGAACTGTTTTAGAAGTGTCTAAATTGCTGGACTGCCTATAACTGTAGATTCACATTTCAGTATAACCAACTCTACCCTTTAGCCTCTAAGTTGTTTCTCCTGATACCCTGGGGATCTGCTACAACCAAACTCAACACAGACAAAGTATTAGCTAAGACACAGCTCTGACAAAATTGTCATGAGATATTCCAGCTGGAAGAATCAAGAAGGGCTTTAGGAAAGTTGCATGACACAACTAATATCAAAGAGTTTTGCCTCAGAAAGGATGGCTGGATCTTTATCAGCTGTAACTATGGACTCCTAGTTGCCTCCTCACAAATTCTGTGGAGGCCTATCACCCCTCTGTTCCTTGTTTCTTAACTAACCACATTTTCCTCTTCTCACTTTAGAGTCAGATGGCAAACTGGATAGAAGGTAAGAGCCATCATGTTTTCTGTTTTGCGCAACTTTTAATTTCTCTCTCTTGTTATGCTGATGCTTCCCCACATTTGAATGATTGCACATAACACATGGTAAGGCTTTAGAGGACTGGGATATCTAGTGAATCTGCATGGAAAAAGGAATTTTCTTCTAACAGCATTTTAACATTTCAGAAACATGCAAGAAAACCCAGCAGACAGATTCCTTTTAAAATTAAAATCCTTCAAACACTTGTGATGAAACTTTTTTGGTTTTTTGGGGGGGTTTTTTGGGTTTGTTTGTTTGTTTGTGAGGTTTTTTGTTTGGTTTGTTTTGTTTGTTCTATGTATAATAACAGCAAAGTCTGGGTAAATGGCTTCATCTAAGGTTACTATGTCTGTGTCTCAGTTCTGAGAGCTCCCTTCACTCTGGGCTCTTCAAGTCCAGGTTGTGCAATGATCATTCCTCTGATGAAGGGTGAAGGGATGCCTCTTTGTCCTTCACCTTCCTCCCCCTTACCCAAAACAGTAAGGCCATTTTAGGGTTTGAGCGCCTGACCAGTTCACCAGCAGAAGAGCAGTGCCGCCCTTCTTAGGCAATGGTCACTCTGCATTTCCCCCAGGGGCCGGCGGTGGGGAAGAGATGTACAGGAGCAGAGACTCTGGACTGCAGGTTGTCTGTTGGCTCATGGTATCCTACAGATGGTGACACTTTTGTGTCCCTTTGAGACATTTTATAAGTGACTAAAAAACCCCAAACATTAATTAATGAGCATTCTCATCAAGTGAAGACAACAGCTGTACTCGACAACCTCAGAAAGGGCTTTTGGCCTCTCTCAGAGAGCTGCATAGAAGGATGTCCCCATCACAGCCATTCCTCATAAAGAGAGCACAGCATATGTAAACACGGAATTAAAGATCAAAGCAAGGACACCCTTTGCAGGAACGGCTTCAATGCTTTGTGTGCCCGACAGAGAAGGGCCCCAGTCCTGAAGGATTTGTTGTTTTCCCTGGGAGACACTCCCCCAGTGGTAACTGGCACAAAATGTTTCCTTTCTAGTAACACACCACTCTCTGACAAGACTCTGGCAATTCCTGTGCATTAACCTGAAATAGATTAGGACTATGATAAGGTCAGAAGAACAAACATAGAATACTTGGTAAACTTCATGGTGCTTTCAGGACAGTATAGACAGAACAATGAATGGGAAAGCCATGAGAAAGAGCTAAGCCAGAACAGAAAAGCCAGAGACCAGAGTCAAGAGAAAAGAAAATAAAGGGATGACAGGGACAAAGACAAGAAGAAACGCGGAAGGCAGTGGTAGATTTACTGCCTGGGTGAAATGCAGACGGTATGATCTATGAACTCTTCCACACTGGGCTTCTCTAGCTCCCTTTGCTGTTTATTATGTGCCATATTTTCCTTCAGAGACAGTCTGAACATTTATTATATCATCCTCTGATCTTTCTAGGGGAAGTGGCTGACTTTGTGGTGGCAGCAAAATTTAATGTCTTTAATGGTGACCTTACATTGACCTCTTTGATGTTTCCTTATCCCAATCTACAGGCATTTGCTGAAAGGTAGAGTGAAATTTCCAGTTTCATGACAAAATTCTGGTCTTGAGGCTGGAAGTGTGACACGATACACAAACGTTTTGCCTTAGAGCCACTGACACTGACCAGTGAGAGAAACTAATTCCACAATGTTTTGGGGTAAAACTAGTTATGTTAAAGATGACACTTTTATGGCTAAGTAGGAAAAAACCTAGAAATCCACTGTCACTCCTTAATCACTGTACTTTTCAGCTCTGCTGTGGTAGTCTGTAATTTACCAGCAAATCTTTGTTCTCATTCACTTCAGGGCATCTGTGTATTACTCTCTGGTGGGTCACTAAGGGATTCTATAATACTGGTATTAATCTGTGGAAACACTATAGCCTTCTACTGGTCTTGAGGAAACCTCTGGCAGTAAAAACACAACCAGAGCCATAGCAAACATTTAAAAATGCCCCTAATAAAGTAATCCTTAGTAGGATTTATTCAGGTCACCAGAGAGGCATATGATAATTAAGCCTAAGTTGATTTTATCTACCTGCTTCAGTTCCCTACAGAATTCTAATTCATGGAATTTTTAGACCAGTAACTAGTGCTAGAAAACCCTCTGATAAAGTGAAGTCTATCATCTGCAATCACCTGATTTTCTCCAACCAACCATGTAGTCATCCTGAGTCCCTCAGGGACAGGCAACGTGAAACCCTCAGTGTTAATCGAGACACCATCGCTTTAGGATTGGAGAGGAGAACTGGCAAATCTTCTGCAAACAGCTTCATTTTCTGCTTGACCAGTGATGACTATTAATGCTTGTTCAGGAAAAAAAACCAACTTAATCCAACTGATAGAACACTCAACCAAATTCACCTTCAGCCAAATTTTGTTTTAAATTTCACGTCATTATTGCCACAAACCCCATCAGCCACTCAATATTTCCCTAGCTGGGAAATACTCTGAGTGGGCATCACCCAGCACTGTACTTTCATAGCTGATGGAGTTGCTCAGCCTTGTACCAGCTGATGCAGATAATCATCCTCCAAGTCAGAACTCCAATTAGCTGGTACTGAACCTAACCAACCCATTCCAAGAAGAGATTTTCACTAAGAACAGGAAGTATTCGGATGTGTCTCCCTTGATAATTTCCAAAATACTTAAAACAAAAGTGTTTCTATACCCACATGACAATGACAGCTCATTGTGAAATAATTAACAGCATTTACCACTTTATTTAGTCAGGTACATAACATTAAGATTTAAACAATCAATTCACAATGGGTTGCCCTTAAACTCAATGGGATATTTACTAACACTTGAGAAGAAAAAGGCTTGAGGCAAGATTCTGTCAGCCAACAAAACTGCAATTTATATGTCAACTGACAATTATTTAATGTCCTCTTTTTTAATTAATAGCTCATGTCAGTATCAAATGCCATCTTGGTGTAAGCTTGGTAAATTATAATGCCTAAAATTTTCATGCAAGTTTAATGTATTCATAAAAATGTCTGGGCACATTTAATGCTGGCAATATTTTGAGTTAACTACAGTGCATGTCAGCTAGATTTATTTTGACAGGAGACAAAGAAACAGACCTACAGAGACAAGGAGAAGGGTGGAGAGACAGAGAATGTTTACTAAAAGGGAAAAGGTACATATTTTAAACCTGCCAGAAGTGAATCTGTTGTCAACACATCCTGGGCAACAGCACACACAAAATTCCTCATGCCACTCACTGAGTTCTACAGGACTCCACGTAAATAATTCAGTAGAAAATCAGGTTTTAAATGCAATACACAAATTCTTCTGACGTTTGATGGAAGAGAGGAGGAGCTTGGGAGCTGCTTGCCAGGTGTATTGGTGATTTTCTCTTCCTGCCCAAAGCCGCATCTAGATATTCTCGTGTATTTTCCCTCTTGACTTCTAAGGGACCAACTTCTCTCTCCTTTGCTAGACTGTGCTTGAGAAACACTGGATACTTTTGAGAACTGTAGCATTCTTTAGGTGAGCGGAGGTGGTCTTGGAATGTTACTGCACCTTGAAAGCCTCTAATCTGTGCTAAAAGTCTCTAAAACCAGTGCCACACATTGCATTGGAAGGGAAATCATCTACTTTGAAAATATAAACATTGGAGATGGATGGCATGGAAAAGACTAGGTTTGGGCAATCATATGTGCAGGTTTCGATGTTGAGCTGCAGTTTCTTCCATCAGAACTGTGGCAGCCTAAACATCTGAATCAAGAGTCTTTTTCCTAGTATTTTGTGATGTTCAGGTCTGTAGCCTGACAGGCAGGGATAGCGAACAAGATCTCATCTAAAAATATCATACCCTTCAAACAGGTTTAAAGTCAGATAGAAAGAAAAACATCTTGTTTTGTAGATGAGAACAGCTCTTTCTGATCCAAATAGTCCAACTTGGTCTATAACACTGAACTGCAGAATGCATAATTTAACAAATAGGAAGCCAAAAACATAGACATGAGTCCCATCACCTGCAAATGAGAGACACAATCTGTCTAGTCACCAGAGTCTGAGCGCATGAATAAACTTAAAATAAACTTCACTGGAGATCTAGTTTTGATGCTAGAGTGGGTACTTGAGAAAGCCACATGTGGGAGTCCTTTGGAAAATGATCCCGAAATTTACAAATCAAAATCCATAAGTAAATACAAATTGAAAGAAAAGGGATTTTGGCCTTGTCTGTGAGTGTCACCAGAAGAGTGGTGCACAAGGGAAAAGGGTCAATATGGAGAACACAGGTTGCCCGGGATGCTGGGCACTGAAATGCATTGCAGTCACTCAGATACTGTGGCAGCTATTCACAGGTAACACTACAGGTTCAGCCCACAGCCTGGCAGCAAGTTGCCTGCATCTATCTTCACTCTCCTAAAACGAGCCTATTTTTTCTTTTCCTCTCCCAGGAATATTCCTTTTAAACTATGCAGTCAGTTTCATCTTCTTGGATCTGTAGCAGACCAGTCCCGTAGATTCAGCAGAATCTTTGACACCTCTGGGTGAATGGATTCTCTCAACATCCCTCAGTTATGCCCTAAGCTGTTCTTTCACTTGCCACTCTTGTTTTCCCAAAACAGACCTTCACAAGGTCTTTCATTCTGACAAGTAGGATATTCTACATACAATTCAATCACCAGGTCAACAAAGTTGTCATAAGTTGTTAGTGGTTTACAGATAAGGAAAAACAGAGTGAGCAACGACATTTAACCTCTTCAATGATCCAAATAAGCCTTGCAAAATCAGTCACGTATTATTTCTTTGTGGTCTGTTTTGACTGCAGAGCCTCTATTTACATTGCCACCATGGCCAAAAGCCAGTAGTGAAGAGCTGTCAGGAGAATGGGAGTGGAAGACAATTTGGAGGGCTCCAGTCTTCTTAGGCAGAAGTGCATTTGCACTTCACTGAGGAGATACCACCTGCACAAGATGAGTCTGGCCCCTTTGGTACACCAGAACAGGCCCAATTCCTCACTCAGCACTCTAGGGATCAGTGGGTGGTTGATAGACTGAAGGCTGTATTCACTGCTTTAGGCTTCCTCAGCATGCATCCTGGGAACTGAGTTTAATAGAAAATATTTCAAAGCTTCACAAATGCCATACTAATGCACACTGTTGCAAATAAATTTAAGTATGAGTAGTGATGGTCTAAACAACTCCATGTGTGTGTAAATCTTAAAAAAATGGGCAAATGATCTGAGCACAAATGGCTGTCTCAACTCCTTGTACATATATATTTGCATAAACAAAATGTCAATACCCATTCCATGCTGAGGCAATAGTTGCCAGTGACTAGAGCAATAAACTGGTATTTCTACCTACTTCTGTCACTGCCCTGTCTGGCTGAACTTGTTCTTCTGAACAACCTTGGACAAGTCACTGGCTCAGGTTACCCTTTCCATAAAATGAAATTAATCTTTTTATCACACACTTCAAAACCAAGGACATTAAGCTTTGCACTATGCTGGGGACAGCAGGCTTTAAAAAGCAGCACTAAGACACTCTGTAGGCTCTCAGCTCCCTTAGCACAATTCCTGGATTGAGAGAATACTTTGTATACAGGCACACACACCCTGAAAGACAGTGAGATATATATATGTATCTATATATATCTATACTACACATACACATATGGTACAAACTACTAGGGTGAAATTAATTCATTAAACCCGTTTCCAGGATACAGCATACCTCACTGATGCCAGCTACCAGCCTGATAGGCAGAGCCACACTTCTGGCTATTTTTTGCTCCTCTCTGGCCACCCTCCACATTCCCTGGGAGGGCACCTGGCCCAGGGTGCCTGTGCTCCTCTTGGATCTGGGGACTGCCTTTGTGGTTGACCTTTTCACAGCTGCCAAACAGGGAAGAATCCTTACTCCTTCCTACCCCTCTGCACAACTGTTTGAGGCTAGTCTTGAATAGCTCTCAATAATGTGATTGTACGAGTTGGTGCCAAACCTGCTGAGTCAGGAGAATGCTTTCCTGGTAATATTCAGACACCTGTCACAGGCAATTCCTTCCACAGCCATCGTGGTCACTGCTGGCTAACTTGTTGGTGCAAATGATTCCAGCAATAAACGGGTAATTCTACCCTCCCTGCTGCAACTCTGGATAAAAAAAAAAAAAAAGATAAACGTTTCTGGAAGAGTACCCTCTTCACCCCTGTCAACAGGCACCCAGGGTAACTCAAATATGAGATGGCACCAAGCAAAGAGCCTCCTACTCCCCAGCAGCACCAGCCTGCCAAACAGACTGGGTAGCTTTGTGTTGCCTAGGGCTTGTCAGAGAAGTGACAACATGGGATTAGCTAGGAATGAAAGCTGCTATGATAGCTAAAGGACAGCTTAAAACCAACACAAACCAAGGCCTTTTGACATAAGAGACTCAAGAGTGCCACAGGTGTTAGACAACAACGGCATCAAATCAGAGCTCCTGCATATTCCAACTCACAGATTTTCCTATATCACATTTAATTTCTGCACACAAGTTCACACGAAACTTATGAAAAAGGAATCACTGATTTCAGATCCTAGGAGCTTTTGTCAGTGACATTTCAGAAAATAAGGTTATTTACAGATCCTTTTTTAAGATCATGTGTACAGTATATCACATTGTTTTATTTCAGTTCTCTGATCTCTTACTGTCCAAGAGTTCTGCCTTGAACAACCTGTACTAAGTATTAGCACAGCTGTTTATTTTTCTCCTGATTGTTGCTTACAACCATCCACTCTCCATATTCCATGTGTGCTTTACAGCCTGGTGTCAGAGAACAAACAGCAAGCTGAAAGAAATCAATGAGTACCACAAAGTGATCCTGACTTCTGCCTCATAGGCTGCAAATGCTTGGGGATCCATGGTGTATTTCTCAGCAGTTCACAGAAGTTTATGGGCTTAAAGGCTTTCCATATAGATTTAAATGGGGTTTAAAGACACTTTGCAGAGGCTCACAGAGTCAATTTGTATGGTCTTCTAAAGGAAAAACACAGAAGACCAGTGCCTGAAAAGCAATTAGGTTTGTGTGTGTGTGTGCGTTTTAAAACAACACCTGGCACACTCTCAAATCTTATTTACAACACAGACATTGAAATGCTTGTGCTGGGCCAGGAGAGGTGGAAGCTGGGGATAAGAAGAATAACTAACCTTGGAGGCAGAAATGCACTTCTTAAAGTGCTTGTGAACTGGTTCCTTTGAATGAGCTTCCATGACTCCCTGGAGGAGAGCAAAGCATGGGAGCAAAGGATGTCCCACCTCTAGAGAAAGGCCTGCTTCACCTCCCCCCCTTCCCAGCACAGCTGTATGCTCTGCTCAGGCAGTCACCCTTCTCCACTGCCTCAGGGAACCAGCCCTGCCAAAAATCAATGAGGTAGAACATAAAAATAATTTTCAGAGGTATCAGGTTGTTCAAGGACGTCTGGCACAAGGGAAGTGGTAAAATATTACAACTGAGGTGCCAGGGAAGGCTGGACTGTCCTGTCTTGCAGGAACTGGCATTGTCAACAGTGGGAAGATTGTGTGAGAGCATCAGCAAGACAGCCACTGTCTTGGGGTGACTTACTGATTGCATTGGACCACATGGAGAAGAGCACTGGCCTCCCAACCAGTCTCTTGTTTGCTCTTTTTATATGCAGAGAATTGAGTTACTTAGGATTAGACCACTTCAGCAATCACTTAGTAACTGCCCTTCCTAGCAGTTCCCTGCCAGCTTCTTCTCCTCTGACACAGGCAGGGGAAGGGATCAAGTGAGCATCCCTGAACCTAATCCATTGCTGATTCACCTCAGCTCATATCACTTTGCACTGGCCTGTTCTGTCGTTAGAAGTGGGAAAAATACTGTAATTTCTTTTAATGGCTACAGATCCAGACAGAAATTTGTGTAGCACTTTACAGGCCAAAGTCTGTTATTTTGTGTGAAGAAATCTTTGATGATTTCATAAGCACAGCCTATATCAGGTCCCTAAATATGTTTTGAAATGCCTCTCCTTTCTGGGAAAGAGCTGCCACAAAATGGAACAAGCTGAAAAATATTGTTGCATAACTGTTACCTCTTGGGTAATGTCAGAGCTGTGTCACTAAAAGCAATTCCTTGTGTCTGCAAAGTGTCAGACCAACGCAGGCAGAGGAGAGCTGAGACAACCCCCTGTTAGTACGTCCAGTGTGGTCACCAGGCTGCAGGCAAGCAGGCAGGTACAGGTGAGCCTTTGTCCTTGCATTCCAGAAGACACCTCCCCTGGGTGCCCTGGAAGGTCCCAGGGGCTGGGCAAAGCAGGCAGAAAGGGAATTTAGCTGTGACTGTGCTGCAGGACAGTGCAGGCACTGCCACCTTACAGAGCTGTGCTGACTTGCCCCAGCCCCAAACCACAGAAAGAAAAAAGGGAGGAAAAGGAGCAGAACAGAAAAAATCCCTCTGATTCCAGCCTATCTTGGTCTCACCATGTGGTCTCCCATGGACTGCATGCCCAGGTCAGACTAGAAAGGTGAGAATCAGAATCTTACAGACCCTAACAGGGCAGTGAATTTCACAAGAACAGAAAATTCTGGCAGAGCATTCTAAAAGACACAAGTGACAAAGTTTCTCTCAGAGATGGAAAAAAGACTGAGGCAAATTATGTGAAGCATTGTCCCTGCCCACCAAATCTCCTGTGACATCTTTCTTTAGCAAAGACACCAGAAAATACTTAAGTAGTATTGTAGGAGTGGAACTACGATGAAGTTCATTTCCCTGTGGAGTCTTGAGATTTAATATAAACAAGTCGAGGTCGGCAAGAGAAGATCGTGTTTCCAAGCACTGACACTAGATGGAGTAAAACTGAATAAAAGATTTAGAGCAGCGAAGAAAAGATAACAAAGTTCCTGCATTTCCCCAACTCGAACGTGTTACCCATTTGAATTCTCATCTTTGATTATTGCTCTGAAAGTCACAGTTAACAGCTCACTCTCTATACTTTGCAGGTCGAACACGGGATCAAGCCAGAACAGGTATGTTCTGGGGAAGGGGCGTGCTGGTGGCACAGGGAGGTGGAGTGACAGTACTGGGCAGACCCAAAGCTGTGAAGGCACATGCACCTAGGGAAAGGTCGCACAGCAATAAAGGCTGTGGGGTTACCCTGAGCTCCTACTGACAGCCCAGGCCTGCTGGACACTCTGCATGGGCTAAGGCAGGTAATTTAACTGTGCTGTCCTCCAGCTTCCCAGTGGTTTACCTGGAGCACCCGAACGTAAGGGCCAGGCACGCTGCAAGGCTGCCTGCCCTAGGCAGCTGCCCCACAGCAGCAGGCACTCGAAGTAATGAACTCCTGGGAAGATGCAGCCACAACAGGGATCCAGGGGCTGCTCAGCTGCTCCCCACTCTGGCGAGGCAACTCTGGGAAGCAACCCAAATGACAGTAGTCCAGTGTCTGCAGTACAGGGAGCATGGCTTGCTGCCAGTGGATTCCTACCTGGCCGTGACAAGGGCATCTGGAAGTCACCAAAACAGCCACAGTCATGCATTTGTTCTGTTAATTCACTTAGGAAAAACAGATGCCTCCAAAGGTACAAAGAAACATCTAGTAAAAGAAAAGTTAACTGAAAGGAACTTCACGAATGTAACTCCAGCACCTCCATTAATAATTTTCTAGAATTCCTGTGATTTTAATCTGAGTATCTCCCAGCTCAGCTTTTACAATGATGTTTTACCTAGGACAATCCAGGTAAAATCAAAGACAGAGAGTTATTGTTAACCTGTGATTTTTCTTTCTTTTCACAGTTGACAGCAATGCAATAAGAAACCAAAGTACAAAAGATCAATAACCCTTTTGCAATCAACAGTTACCTGGCCTGAAGATCAATAGAAGTCTCTTGTGCACAGGCAGGAATCTTACCAATACCAATCCTCTTCTTTGTTCTTTAGTTGAAAGGCTGATTGATTGTTTACAGGAAGAGCTTGTAGTGCAGGCTAACTTCAACCACCTGCACCAAAAGGGCCCGCAATCCCCCACAGCACGTATATGAAGGAAATATATGGGGAAAATAAAATAGATGATCTCTGTTCATTAATAGATCCTCTTTGTTCTGTGATAAGTATATGATTGATTTCAAAGTCAGTTAAATACCAGGTAATCAGAAAGGTGGCAATGTAATTCAGCAGCAGAATTCATGGTCACACCCATATTTCAAGAGAAGTAAATAATGATTTCAGCAACCTGGAAAATCATTCATTTGAGGTTAAAACAAAACAAGGCTTCTCATTTATTTCACGAAATACATGTTTTGTGTTAGTAGGAAAACATTGCATTCATTTAAAGTTTTATCTTTTTTTAGATTTAGAATTGATGTCTTTTGTATGTGGTAGTGATGATTTCAACCATTAAATATTAATTATGGTAATTTAAAATGAGAAAATTGTTTTTGAAATAATGTTTTCCATGTTCTGTTGACACTTCATGTCAATATTGTACAAACAAGCTAATCTGTTATTTCCAGAATTTCCCTATCCCTCTTTTTTTTAGTATAAAACAATGCACTAAGTTCAATCAGAAATTGTGAATAATTTTCAGTTTCCCAGCACCTTCATTCTTGTTCTAGCCTTATATGTTCTGGTGGACTTGATTACATCAAAATTGCTTTGCCTGGCTCCAATTACAAGCTTCTTACAGTAGGAGTGATGGGAAGAAAAATTGGAGCTTTGTTTCAGAACATTTACAGTAGTTTAAATAATTTAAAATCATTTAAACCCAAGTTACTCTGTAAACACTTTCCAACTTTCACCAAAATTTTGAGTCTGTGGCTTTGGTCTCAGTTCAGAAAATAATGCTGTAGATTCTATTCTGTTTAAACCTCTTCTTTCAAGAATGCTGTATATATCAAATTGTCATCACAAGCTGCAAGAAAAGCAGGAAGATTTTTGTATTTCAAGCCAGGCTTTTCTTTCACCTTGTGAAGACAGGGCAGCAAATGTCAGCAGTGGTAACTTTGGGAGCACTTGGCCACATCCTCTGCTATTCCTTACAGCTTCTCTCAGGAAACCCAGCAGAACTTCAAGGCTTGGGAGATGGTAGATGGCATGCACAACTTAATTACTGTTTCATTTATATCCCAATGTTTTACAGGCAGAGCTTTATGCCGTAGCATTACAGGGTGACTCCAAACAGGATGTTACACTATTTTATTGAAACTTACAAGTAACCATTATCCAGACCCAAAGACCACAAACTGTAAATAAATAGGATCTTCATAAACTTTTAACTCAAGCCAATGTCTATAGACATATGAATTTTTTAAATCTCTCACCTTACATACATTCCTAAAGTTCACTTTTATACCTGTTTCTGCTCTCAGTGTGGCAGATCATACTAAAGTTCTTTCCAACTCTCCACTAATACAACAGATTTAATCCAACTTAAAAACAAAACAAAACAAAACAAAACAAAAACAATTGTAAGATTGAAGTCCAACCTAGAAAATCTGAGTGTTATTGAGAAATATCACTCAGAAAAATAATGGAAACCAAGGCCTCCTATCCAGTAATCAACTTTCAGATCAGGCAGAGCTGGTGTGCTGGGTCAGGGACTTAGAGGAAACATGCTGTTAGAGCATAAGAGCAGATATATCAGAATTTTGTTTATAAAGAAGTACAGTAGCTTTTATAAAGCTACTGTGCTACTTGTAACTGTAACCAAAGGGATTTCAATATGGGGTTTTTTTGACTTTCACAAAGCAGGTCATTTTTCAAATGTGCAAAGGAAACTGGATAGTAATTTTTCCACACATTTTGAACAAGAAAATGTAAAATGTATTTTGAGAGAAGAATGATATATTGGAATACTTGCCCTGGTTTCCTAGGTGTCTGTTACCCATTTCAGTAACACTGCAGTTCATTAGCAGCATTTGCTAACAGATAAACTGAAGCAGTAATGTGATACTTGTAAGTAATTGTGTGTACATGTGTAAGTGAATAAAGCATCTTGTAAGGTATCTGTTAATTGATTTGCTTCCTTTAGTATCATTTTAATTAAGACTTGGAACAGAAGAGAGAGCATGTGGTCAGGGAGGGAAGCTATCACCTTCCCTTATTTGTGTGAACAAATGTTTCACTACACATCATTTCAGTACACTATGGGAAATAAAGATGAAAATAAACAAGAAATGGCAAGATACAAGCAGTAGAGGAGAAGGGCCTGGAGAATTAAGGTTGGTAATCTTGATCAGGCAAATGTGCTGAGGTGGTGAATAGATTATGATTTCTCAAAACCTTTTGGTGTGTGCCTTGGCTCCCTGGGTATGGGAGAAGGATGAGCAATACTGAAACAAGACAGCTGGGCACAAGGGACTCTCAGAGCTACTGCTTCTGCTGTCACTGAGAAGTTTGGGTACACTTAGTCACATGGGGTTGCAGTCTTTTGTCACCTCAGGGAGCTGCTGGTTTTGCCCATTCCTACAACCAGCTTTGCCAGCACCACTTGGAGCATCAGCAGCTCCTAAATTTGGGCCAAGCTGCAGAGCAGTGCTTGGAAATAATCAGTGAATGAAAACTAGATGAAAGAGGAGAATTTGGAAGGCACTCAGTCAAAAGACAAAAGACACTGTTAGCTCCATGAATTTTTGATCAAGGGTTCAGCCCAGGCAGTCCACATCCAGCACAACAGGCATCTGCACTCACCTGTTTGCCTGTCCAGCACAGGTTATGCTGTCCATGCCAAGCACCCCGCGCTCTCCCTGAGCTCACTGGCATTCCCCTGAATGGATAACAGTGGGAAGCACTTCGGAGTCAGGGTTTGGACACATGCCCCAGCGTGTCATGCTGGCCCTCAGTCCCTTCACAGCAGATGCCCAGCAACATAATGATGCTCGTGAATAGAGTTATTCAGAAGAGGAGACAGTTGTGGGCACAAGAAGTGAGCTAAGAGGTGCAGGCACAGCGTGCATTTCTAAAGAGATAACGACACAGAATTGGCTTTAATTACAATGCAAGTGCCACAGCAACAGTGAGATCATTCAAGTCAATTCCTTCTGTCAGCTGCATCAGTCCAAATCAAAACTAACTGCAGGAGTCACACAGCTTGGTGCAGCCCTTGTTCACATCATAATAAATCAGGCAAAAATCCACTGGACTCAGTACAGCTGCATGGGTAGTGAAAAAGTGCCTGTGGGAGGAGTCCTGGAAATCAGACCCCACTAATACAAATCCACGCTGAGTGGTATGAGGAAGAGGAGAGTCTGATTCAGCTCCTCCCAAACAGAAAGGATGGCAAATGTAAATAGTCAAAAGACTTGCAACCTGTATTTTTCTTGGCTTCTCTCATGACAGTAAATAAAAACTCAGATCGTTTTAGTCAGGAGTATTTTTTCTGTTTCTTACAATGGCACTTAATCAAATAAAAAAGACTATTAAAAATGCTTTGACTCACCAAGCAAATATGGGAAAACACCTAGCAAAGAAAGCACCTAACTAGCGGACCTGATAAAGAAAGGATGTTTATACCATACAAATAGGACCTATAGAGGCTTCAAACTTCTGAAAATTGCTCTCATTACACACAGGGAATATTACAATAGTCAGCCTGGGTCTGACAGAAGTCCACCTTCTCTGATAGCCTCTTTGCCACAGCAAACATCTACATGAAACCTAACAGCATTACAAGCATGTGCCAATGCTCTCCTAGAAGACCCTACTGCCCTACAGCAAACTTCTGCTCTGTGTCACTAAGCCAAAAGTGTTGAATTTACTGTCTTCTGGTGTATTTTTCTTCCATTGTCAGAAGTGGTTGATTCCATGCATGCTATATAGTTACACATAAAATATCACAAGGGACTTTGCCCTCTCTATCACTGTATCACTGAATTTGTACAAATTTTCATGCTAACACATCATGGAAGCAATTCACACAGTCTTGAGAGGGTATGTTCACTCTTATCTGAGAGGGGAAATGAGACATGGAGCAGCCTAAGTGCTGCAGCAAAGGCCAATGCAGGATCAGCAGAGCAAAGTTCCAAGCTCCACATGGGTGAGCTACCTAGTAGACCATCATTCTTCTCTACTGCTGCCTCCAACAAAAACACTGCTTTTGGAATAGTTAGGTGTTAAGTATATTTCACCTCAGTGAATATATATGGTTTCAATTCTCTTGTTTCTGGCTTTAAGTCCTAGACAAACCTTGTGCTTTCACTCTCAGCTGCACCAAATGGGAGCCTCAGCAAAGTCAGTGACATTCCACTGGGCTTGAACACAGTGTGAGCTAATAACAAGCCCAAATGCATCACAAGCAAAGTGGCACAGTGCACACATTCTGTCTTCTGCGTTTTGACAAAAGTATGTCTCGTGTTTCCTGCCCCACGCCCCCTCTCTCCACACCATAATCCACAGGGTGCTTTCAGCATGCAGGTGGGTTCATTTGCACACCTCACACCACTACTGATGGGGATCTGTCCTGATGCAGACAATCCTTAAGGCTTTCCTTTACAGATCAGATCCTTCCCAGCACTATCAGAAATCTTCCTGAGTCAATGGGCAATTAAAATAATTACCTTTAATCATATTCTTCAATTACTCCACAGTACTGAGGGAAGACTCGGAGAGCTGGGACCAGATACAAACATTCTGTTGTGATTAAAACTGACTGAAATGCCCCAATGAATATAAACCACTGACTATTCACCTGTTTTGGGAGCAACCCCTGTATGTTTTAAGCTGCTTCATATTTAAACTCATTAGAGTGACAACAGGGAAGCAACAGAGAGCTGTGCTGAGTGCCCAAGGGCACCTCAAGGGACCTCTTCAAAGGAGCTGCTACCTTGAAATGCATGCAAAACACAAAATAGCTACTCAGAAGAAAAGTCCACTGTGTGTTAGCAGTGAGCAGTTCTAACAACTGGCAAAGCACCTGTAAAGATTGGCCAGGCTGGTAGGCGAACCTGCCACTCTGGGATCTCTGACAGCTCTGGGACCTTGCTGTTCCAACCCAGGCTCCTCTTCGGGAGGCTACTGACATCCTTTTTGTCCTGAAGGAAGGCTCCTGACCTCATGTTTCAAAGGCTACAGGGACCTGGCTTTTCCCTTTATGCCTCTCCCCACTGGAGGCTTCTGCTCCTTCCTGCCAAAGGGATGCAGTGCCCAAAGTAGAGCTGGAATGGCTCTGAGGTACCTTAGGGCGTCCTGGTGTGAGGAGACGACTGGATGTGTGTGGTATGGGACTGGGGTAGTGGTAGGTTCACAGGGACTTGGCTGGGGAGGCCTGGGAAATTGTTTTTTCTAATAAGCAAACTGATGATATAAAGCAGAACTAAATATAAGAGAACTAACTGATGTTGGGAAGGGGTAAAAAGTGAATGCAGAGGAAAAGGCAGAATATGTGAACTTATACTTGCCTCAAACCACTGTTTTAGCAGTCAAGAACAACAGAAAAAGCAGAGTGCTGCCAACAGTCATTATTTAACTTGGGAGTTTTGCACTATCTGATACTCTACTTGAGGCACTAAGTCTTCAAATCATGTGGCTGTGGCAACCCCCACTATAATATTAAATATACCTTGCTTTAAGCACATTAATAAATAATGCAGATCTAATTCATAACATTTTCCAAATAATGTTAATGAGAATATAATTAAAATCTAGTTCCTATTACAGCATGATCTACACATAAAAGATGGTGCAAATGTAAAATTATTCTCAAACCCATGTGATGTAACATTAACATAACCAATAAACTTTTGATTCAGATTCAACACCTGCCAAGCTTTTCAAACAAGATGATGAAGCTGTGACTGGACCTTCTGTATGAGTCATAAATGCCTTCCTACCATGACTAAAGGAAAATAAAAAATTCATCTCATGTCATTGATTATTCAGTAGAAACCATTCATTGACCTAGAAGCACGTGGTTTTTCAGGCATCCTTCTTGTGGAGGTGATGTTATTGATCTGAATTGGGCTGAGGCTTTCAGCGTGTCAGGGAAAGGAGCAAAGGGTGGCTCTGACAGCAGCAAGGCTTGTCTCCAGCAGCAGCAGCAGCAGCAAAGAGACCAGACAAGGATCAGGGGGAATCCAGAAGTGGTGCCTAGCCCCAAACCAAGTAAGAGCTGCTAGTTCTCCACTCCCAAGCTGTCCTACTGATTTATCTATTATCTTCTCCTGCATAATTTGTCATAATCTCTGACTCGTCAGGCCAATTAATCATGCTTCAGAAAAAATGAGATTTCTCACAAGGAGATTATCTGTCTCTGACAAACAAGGGATAATTCAATTAGCTTCCTTTTCTAAACATTTAGTAACTGGTTTTGGTAAATTAGTCCTTTTTGTAATTTAGCTATAATTTAGGAAGATTTAATATGTCATTAGGCACACCGAATTCTGTGTTAATATAACATTATGGCTGAGATTTTAATTGCCCCAGAGTCAGGAACTGTATACATAAATGGCTTGATTCCCACATGGAAGCTGCTGATAGGAAATACACAGAGCTCCACAGATATTCTCCTTAAAATCCCTCCTTCTTTTAGTTAAGCACATGCTTAAGGACTCTGGAGAATAGGAGGCTTTCTTTGACTTGGGTAAGAACTCCAAAAATTCAGTGTAAAAGATATTTACATATTTATTAGCAGAATTTCTACACACTACAGAAATTTAGGGATTTAACTTGGATTTAATCCTCTTTGCAGTTCTCAAAGTTCCTATTTCCCATCCTGCAATTTCCTGTACCTGCAAAAATCCCAGTACCTAGCAGTAGTACCCGACTGTGGCTTGTCTGATGAGAGTTTCTTCTCTGCTTCATTCTGGAAACAGGCCTTTTAGTCCTTTTGGACATTGCCAATTGATACTAATGTAATGGCATTAAAGAAGTCAATGCAACCTCATACTGAGAGTAAAAATCAGCCTCTTTTGTGCTGGGGGAAAATCAAGAGAAAATCAAAGCAATTGAGTTGTATGGATGTTAAAAGGCGTAAGTGGAGAAGCAGATTTTAAGGCACTGCTAATTGCTCTGCCATAGCAAGGTCAGGCAGACTTTGCCTGAGCTGGAAGTGAACAGTCAGTTAAAGCAGACTGATCCCTTCACACTGCCGGCTGCAGCCCGGCCGTACATGGATCCACAGCGTCCTGACTGGTCACTGGAACAACTGAACACGGGCTATTTCCCAGTATGCTGAGTAGTAACCTGCCCATGGCAGATCCTTTCAGAGCTCATGTTTGACTGCATGGATCCACCAAAAAGTGCTATAATTTGGAGAATCTTTCCTTTCAGAGAATTTTGGAGCTTAGGCCAAGGCAGTCTCCTCCCACCATTTGGACAGATTTGCCAGTTTCTATCTGAACTTGACAAAACAGAAGAAGCCTCCAAGACATTTACATTCCAGCATGCTTCATGATGGCAAGCAGCTAGAAAAACAGGACACAAACCCCCATTTCAAGCTTTTTCCTAGACTGAGGCCTTCTCTAGATCTCTCTTTGCAGGTTACCTGACACCTACTAAGATCCATGGCCTTATTTAGCAAACATCAACCAAGCACATAACCAAATCAGTCGGGAAGGCGACTTCATTAGTTCTGTTTCTCACAAGACAAATCTGCTTACACTGGAAATACACCTCTCTCAGCAGAAGCTGTACGAAAATGGCCACAACTTACGCCAAGGCAGTTCAGCCCATCAGACTGGCACATGCCAGCTCCATGGTAAACCACATGGATGAAAACACTAAGGTGGTTATCACAGACCTTTTTATCACAGCCCTTTGGACTCTCAGCTGGAATGACTGGTACCCATTTACAGCCGAGTTGACCAAGAAAAGCCTCAAAGCAGCACAATCTGATTCTCCACCTGTCTTGAAAACACTCATCACTAGCATGGCAAGGGAGCTTCTATCTCTGTCAAAATGCCAGATGTTGAACCACTCTGCCATCACACCTTCATTTAGAGAAACATAGGAATTTTCCTCAATTTTATTTTAGAGTTAAGATACTGTAGGACTCATTAGATGTCATGATGTTCACTAGTTTAGAGCCCTAAATTCATATTTGAAATAAATTGTATAAAACCAAAGCTTTTTCATGAGATATTTCGCATGGTAATAGGAGGCATGATTCTGCACTCAGCTGTACACCAGCAAAGACTGGGAGGAGCTTGATGGAATTATTGCAGGAAAGAGCAGTACAGTACAGTACAGGAGGAGACTTCAGCCCATGTATTTTTTAATTTAAAATATTCCTATATTTAACTGCAGTTCCAAACTCAATGCTTATTACTGTTAAGGGATTTATTAGGCAAGGATTGCTCTGGACAAAGCCCAGCTGACCTCGGCGGGAATGTAGCCCAAGTAAACTTCCCACTGGAGAATGCAATACTATTTGTATGCTCACAGTCATGAGCATTAGCAGAGAGCAGACCTACATCTGAAAACTGTTTCATTAGCTCTCAAAGGTGACATTAGCAACAGAGGTGAAGCTTTAAAAACTATTGGGACAGATTCCCTCTGTGCCTTTTTGGCCTGCACAGTGTCCATTAACACTCTGCAAGCAGCTGAGATGAATTCACAGCCCTGGGCTGCAGGGTGCATTAAGCTCTTTTAATTTTCCTCCTCCACAATGCTGTTGCGGGGCATAAAAGTGAGGGGTGGAAAGGTAAATCTCCTGGGGAAAAAGTGTTCACAGCATGTGTGCAGCTGTGCCTTTAAAATCTGCTGGTATGAGATGTGTAGAAGGAAATGCTCAGTCCGATGGTGCTCCATGCAGAACAATGCTGACACATTCAGATATCACATTTACAGGCTGTCAGGCTCACAGGCTTGGCGTTAGCTCAGGACAAAGTACAGTATCGGCGAGAATCAAACTATTCTGCGGGAATGAATAATGGAGTGGGTAAATTCCCTGCTAGAGAAAAAAACCCTCAGAGAAGACCTGCACAGTTTCTGCAGCTACAGTGAATGCTATCAGAAGGATACTGGGCAGAAAGTCAATTTATTTCGGATAAAAGTTGGTTCTCAGCCACTTGAAGTTTTTATTAGTTTTCAATTAAGACAGCCAAGAGGCTCACAATGAAAATGGATTGCAGAACCTTAAGGAGGACTGCATTCTGTGCAAAAATGGAACAATGCAGGGGGAATGGAAAGTATTAAAGGAGTTTGTAACAGATCTAAGACTTGAAAGAGGAACATTTTTTTTTTTCTGGAGTGGGGAGGAAGGGGGTTGGGGGAGCCTGGTAGTTGACTAACACTGATAAGAGCAGAGTTCATCACTGGTGTGAAGACACACATGCACAGGGAATCCAAAGAGAGGCTCATGAAAGACCCAGAAATAAACTCTGGCAAAACATCTGGAATCTGACAAGCAAAGGAAGTCACCCAGACTTAACTGAAGCTTACAGAGCGCAGGCTGCTCTGATACTGTGGCCATGATAGCATGCAAAAAACATTGTAAGTAAAGAAATAAAGACGGGACCTGCTCACGGCATTCAGAGTACAGAACAACAGTACATGACTCGGCACACAAGCCAAAACCATGCCCAGAGCTTAAAACTATGTTAGAGCCATAATTCTTGATGAGATGGCAAGGAAGGCCTGGCAAGTTCAACGATGACAACACCAACACTGCTGCTTCTGGAGATGTCTGGACAGCATGGCTACAAAACATGATTTGGCTGCAGCTGTAGGCTGCTTAATAATACTGTGTCTTCTAAGATTTAGTGAAGAAGGAGAATCTTATAGCTGATCTTAATATTTTAAGTCTGGTCAAGACAGTACACTGATCAGAGAAGGAGTGACCAAAACAACTAAAAAAGGCTTTAGGTACACTTTTTGGAAATTGGGATGCTCTCGAAGAGGGTTGAACAGTGCTGAAAGGACACAATTACTCTAACACACAGGCTCCCAGGAAAGCTACTCTTGTAAAGAGAGGGAAAGCTTAGACACATTTGTCTGGAAAGGCAGGGAAGAAATATCAGTCCAGTTGTTGAACATTTGTTCTGGTTGCTGAAAGGGGAAAAACACAGTTCATGGAAAGCCAGGATGTCCCTGATGACAAATACTGATATGAGCAAAATCAAAGTATAACTCAGGGTATTATAATTTTTAAATTTAAACTTCAAATCTGCTTTTGCACATCTTATTAATCCAGAGATTGTGCAGCATTTAAAAATGGAAATATCATCGCTAGAAAGAACTACAGATGTTAATAGTTAGTAGCACATTACCCACATTTCATTGTAAAACAGATGTGTGTATCAATTTGATTATAACGACTAATATAACATAGGTCTTTGACATATATATAAGCATAAGGTTTTCTGTGAGTCAGTGCTTTAAATATGGTTTTGATTTTGTTTACTTTCCTAAGTTCAGTGTCAGAGAAGGAAAGTATATTTGTTACAGGCTAACAGATCAAAAGAAGCAGAGAAAGTCTCTGGGTATTATCGGAAACCTGTGTTTTGACAGTAGGCATTTGCAATGGGTGAATGGAACGTTATGATCTCTAGCTTCACTCAAATTGCTCCTTTTTAATGATAATATTTCCTTACCCTGAGGCTATACCACAAACAATTATGGAACATTTTGGAGCCTGCATTGTGTGCTCTTACTTTTAGAAGACAGTATCCTGCTTCCTTTTTTTCCCTATAATCTTTTTTTTTCTTCAGAGAAATGTTAAGATACATTCCTTTTTGGAAAATTACTTGCCTATGCTGTGGCTCCTATTATGGTCATTTGGCACTGTGGTCATTCACTGTATGGCTAGCTTTTCTTTTCAGTCAGATTGTTGACTGCCTTTGCACTGAGGAGTCTGAATAACAAAAATTAATAAATAAATCAGACTTCAAGAGCAGAATCCTCAGCACACATTTAACAAGGTGCTAAAAGGTACAACATACCTCATGTGCCAGCCAAGAAGAATTTAGATGCTCTCACTCACCCATCTGCTTTAACTTCAGAGGTTTCCTAGATTCCAATACAGACTTCCCTTAAAGATCAGCATGATGTCTATTGTGAGTCCCAGAGAAGGAGGTGAGTTCCCCTCCTTCCCATTTGTGTCTCTCCACAGCCACTCAGGCACACACACACCTTTCAGCCTGGTGAAGTCAGTCTCAGGTGTGGGACACCCTTCAGCAGTAACTCCCCAGGTGGAAGCCTTTGCTCAATGTCTGCTGTGGACAACATACATTTTGATTAAATTGCAGCTCCAAGAAACCGCACTGTTTTTCTAGATATAATCCCACAAACCCAAGAAATGCAACTCAGCCACTGCTGTTATTGTCACTCCTCATCAACAATCCCCATCAGAAACTTCCACTCCTATTATCAATAACTTTTGACAGACTTTAACCATCAAAATAGAAATAGTCTATGCATAGGCTCTCCACAAAGAGATGTTGGGTTTTTTTTTTTCCAAAATGTGCAAATATTAGTATTCTCTTTAAAACAAACAAACAAACAAACCAACCAACGAACCCATGGAGTTTTGCCAATATCAACACAGTACACTTTTAATACCTTCACGGGTGACAAAAATAATTTTTCATGTTTCCAGGGTACAATCCTGAGTTCAAAGCTGCCTATCCCAAGCCATAGAGAATCATTCACACAGGTTTTATGTCATTTAGAAAGTGCAGAGGAAAAGCCCTCTTAGTGTAGTACAGAGGAATTTGACGGATGCTCACTTGTAATGCTGCCCACGTCCCAGCTGCCCTGCACAGACTATTGTTCCACGTAGCCATGGAGCCAGCAAATCAGACTGGACACAGTCAAAAGGGATCCGGCTGCTACTTCACCACATCAAAATCACTAATTTTTAATGGGTCAGGACCTCTCCTCTTCCATCAAACAATGCAAATAATTTGGCGCCTTTTGAAGGCCTGCTGTTGAAGCAGTTGTCTCCTTCCTGCTTTAGGAGACAAACTTTGTCTATTGCCTTCTCATGTAAGGAGAGGAATGCAGGGAAAAAAAGAATCAGATTCTCTTTTTTAATAGGTAGTGCATATTTGAGAGCTTATCCAAAGCAACTTTTCAGACAGAAGAAATACAAGCCAATTTGGTGGCATGACAATCTTACGTCTTATCCACATGGCCACAACAATGCTAAGGAAAATATCTATTTTTGGTTAAGGGATGCATCCAAGATTATGGTATGTACAGTATGTGAGATGTGGCTTCTTTCCCTGCAAAGAATCATTTAACAAATGGCACCTGAACTTCTGTACTTTGAAAAAGAACAGATAACGTATTTCTTTTGCTCCTTACTTTTTCCTTTAAAGAAAAAAAAGATGAAGAACACAATATTCAGCATCTGACAGCTACATGAAAAGATGCCTTTAATGTGCTACAGCATCTGCCTATTTTTCACTTAAATGCAGTATTGAGGAACATATGTCCTCATCTACAACATGTAAGACAATCTATTCTAAAATACCCAGTATTTGAAGGATATGAAACAAACATTTTGTTTATTCAAAGCTGGGTCAAAAATTCTTCAGAGATATAATCTTAGAAACACAAGTGAGGTAACTTTTTAAGCAGTTCACAGATGTGCTGGATATTTGGATAAATACTCTTTCATTATTTTGCTGCTCAGCAGGAAACATAACCACTTGTCTCATCCATAACTCCTCCCAAAGCTCAGAGGTCAGAGTTCAACTTCTACTCAAACCTATATTGCATAAAAAATTTGACTGAAGTTCCCTGATTAAACTGTCTCTGATAAAGATATTTACTGGAAGAATTCCTTAAGAAACAGTAGGTTTTTACTCCTGTTTTTAAGTTTAAAGAATCTGTTTTAAAGTTAGCAGCTGCTAAAGTGTAGCGACACCATTCCTAACAACAGAGCAAAAGTGCAGCACATCTTCCAGGGACATTCCTGAGGTTAGGGAAGGATTCCCTGCTTTTCTGACAACAAATTCTACACTGTGAGTATGTGCGTGGGTACTTTGTTTTCAGCTTGGAATGTTTCAAAAAACTCAAAACTCAGAGTCACGGCATTTATTATCCAAATAAGAAATTTGATCAAGGATTTATTATCCTTAAGAAAAGCAGAAACAGAAGAAACTCTTGGTGGACATGGTAGAAAATGGAGATCAGAGGGCAAGATTCTACCTATGTCCAAGAAGGACAAAGTGGGTCAGAGACAAAATGTCATTATTCCCTGGGATGTGAAGATCTTAAACTTTTTCTGGTGGTGTGTTCAAGGATTTAGTATTTCTACTAAGGGAAACAACATACAGAGAACAAAAATCAGTCTCAAAGAAAACAAGGCTAGAAGAGCTCTTCAAACCTCATTTAGTCCAACATTCTTCCCCTTAATTCACCTTCATCCAAACCTTGCATTCCGCAACCATTCAATTCTCTGCTTGGACACTACTTCAATCTTTCTCAATCCAGGTGACAGGGTAAGGGCAGATCAGAAATATCAGGTGTGGGGAAGGGGTGCATTTCTTGTAATATTTCTGGTCTGAACAGAAGCAGGTAGGTCAAAAGAATTTATGCCGAAGCATTTATGCTTAAGATACATCAAGGCTAAGTGTGCTGCTTCGGAAAATTCGTTGAAGAGATGTTTGAAAACTTAAGACAATAAATCCAAGCATAACCGAACAAATCTGAGACAAGTACACTATACCTTCTGACTTTAGTTCACTGCTTGTGTAGTGTGACTTTCCAAGAACCATGTAGCAGCTGTTCGAGTGTCCTTGTGGGGGTGCAGTGATTGTTTCATGATCAGCGTCACCTTAAAATGTTCTCCCTCCCACCAAGATTTATTCTAACAGGAACTACATCCAGTACCATGGGAGCCACACAGCCACCCTGTTCACAGAGCACTGGAAAACTTCTGTCTCCTCAGCCCAAAACTAAGTGACAAAGGAGCACATTGAGTGGTTGGGTCTGATCAGTGAGGCTCTGAGACACATCTTGCTGAGACAGCACATGCTGCAAACCATACGAAGCTGGAAAAGTCTCCTGGGAACACAGCACTGTGTGTTTGCCCTGCCCTTAAGTATTTGTTTATTCCAGCCGCAGCCAGAAAGAGGGCAGTGAACCAGAAGGATCATTGCTTTGTCTCAGTGGAGTCATCCTTATATCAGTCAGTCCCTTAGACTGAAGGTCCAGAGACAAATTACGGACACAAAGTCCATATAAAATTTAGTGCCAGCACAGGTTGTGTGGAAAGCACAGACTGAATTCCATGAAACAGGAGACTTCGCAGATAAACCCTATCATGTGGTCTTTTGGAGAGACTTTTCCTTCCCCAAACCCAGCAGCAATACTTATTTGGGGAGGAAGGCAAGCCAGAACAGACGACAGCACAGTGCTTTGTCAGGACAGCTCTCACTGACTGTGTGGTTCTGGAGTCTGTGCCCTCTCTGAGCTGGGAAGAGTGGGATCAGCAGGCTCACAGGAGGTAGCCTGAAGTCCTGTCACTAATGTTTTAACTGGGAAAGGTGCCTAATGAGAATGCATAGCCAGAACATACTAATGCACTGAAAAGCCTTTAAAATCCATCTTAGCATGTCATTTTCTCACCTACTGCCAGAAATAAGGCCAGCTAAAAGTGACATTTTAATATTTTTGGAGAACAGACCTAGAGCAGCAATGGACTTTTTAATGGTCCTCAAATGACACTGCCCTCTACCACTATAGGAAGCTGAAATTGCTATACACAACTACATGAAGCCAAAACTGTGTCTTTTTACATGACAATGCACAGTAAGACTCTTCAACTCTTGCACACACCTAACTATGCAGGAAGTACACATGACAGAGTCTCGAAACATTCTTGCAAAACATCCACAGATCTCTTTTATTTTCAGGATTAACAGTGCCCTGAAAGTTGGAATTATCAAACTTGAAGCAAAAGCTAAGAAAAATATACTAAATCCCTCGTGCTTTTGTGCAGTCCCAAACATAATCATAAAAGTCATAACAAAAGCAAGTTTCCTGTATCAAAACAAAATGTGTTCTTATTTGAAGAAAGAGAAAATGAAAGATACATTACAGCATCAATGGTAAGGATTTCAGTTCTCCATGGACGTATGGCTGCACAACAGCCACAAAACCTCAGACCCTACCCAGTTACATCAGTATCATTCATTCATAACCCTGAAAGAAAAAAGGACAAGGGAATGGAAGAAGGACACTTCACATGGGGGAAAAGGAAATCTGCAGTTCATAACATCACCCTATCTATCTAGCAATTTTCCAATCAGTCAGAAATAAATGGCCACAAGAAAAATACCATCAAAACCCCAAACACTGTGTAAACATTGCATGATGCTCAGAGACCAAAAAGTATGATGCTTACAATTTGGAAGCTCTTACACAGTGTTTTTTCTGTTGACAAGGAGCTGGATTCACAAAACAGTATTTTCCACATGTTGGTCCAGAAAATAGCCATAGAAAAATACCAGGGGCAGAACCACGCTGTTCAGAAGTTCTGGATTGCTACAGCTCAAAGGTAACTTGGCCTATTAAAGGAATAAGAAAGTTTGGTTACAGATCCAAACACCCTCCATGCTTGGCAACATTGAATCAGTTTGGATTTTATCCCTCTCTAATCACTGAACATTCATTTTTAATTAGGATTCCTTGGGCCACAGGAGCTACCTGCTGGATTCTGAAGAAGACGTGGCCATAACTCACATCTCTGATGGTACGTTCCAGGCAGGCAGGCAGGCAGGCAGCACCTTTGCATGCTCCCTGCATGAGGTCTGGAAGGGTGATAAGCTGTAGTTGCTCTGAAAGATAATGCCCAGGTGAAAGATGAAAAGTTCAAAGAGACAGTTTATTGCTGCACGTGGGCAGCAAACTCTCATACACCATTCAGAACAAGCATAACTCTCCTTAGCAGCATATCAGGCATGAAAGCAGGCAGCCCACCCCAGCCCATCAACACATGGTGAGACCTGCAGCGTTGGGAAGACCTTTTTTCCATGCTAGAGCCCAGCCAAAGCAGCCCAGTGTGAGTTGCAGTGGATGTCACTGTGTCCCTCTGCCACACTGCAACACTGCTGTAAGGGCAAGCCTCAATCCTGCTCACAGGAATCCTGCAGCAGATTCCGGAGACAGATTTGGGGATGCAAGTAAGACCTTTCAAAGAAAGAAGGCGGGTTGAGAACAGCCAGAGAGGGAGGACAGGACAGCAAAAGCCAAGAGGCTGTGGTTACCTCTTCTGACAGATGTGGCTTTGCAGAGAGGCAAAGGGGATTTGCACAGCAGGTCTCACCCCGAGCGACCAAGGCTGATGATTTCAATAACACTGCCCCAGGGAGAGAGGGGCTCCAGGCTCTGCAAACAGTCAGTCTGAGCTGTGTCAGCTGCACTGGAGTGCTGATTAGGCACTTTTCTCCTCAGAGCAGACCCATTCAGCAGGAAATGAGGCCACAGACGTGCTGCCAGAGCCGAGAAAGCCGTATCCTGCGGGTCAGAGGCTCCACTCGCGTGCGTCAGCAAAGGGAGGCGCACTGTCTTACAGAGAGAGCTGTGCACCCGGCCTGGGGGAGAAAAAAGGAATTGTACTGCATGTTCATTTGGCCTCTGGGATTTCTGGTGCATGGGTAAACTGTGATGGTGTCAGGTAAGAGGCATCAAAAATCTTGGAAAAACACTTTACAAAAGCAGAAACATCTCAGCTGCAACAAATGGGTGGAAGGGATGAAAGATTTTAACAGTGAAGAAATGCAAATCATGCAATTGCCACCTTTTGTGCTGGTTGCCCCTGTCCCAATAGCAAACCCTTCAACAGAGGCACAAAGTTGCAGGTTGCAGTTCACCCACCTGTAGCCCAGAGGTGAGAACTGATTTGCAAAAAATCATCCAACAAGTCAGCATCAAACCTGGGAAGACGGGAGGTCAGAAGTTTATGTTTGTCCACAGCTCACTAGCCTGACTAGTGCTGTCTGGCCCATGAGTATATCCTAAGAGATTGGCACAATGTAGATTTACTCAGGTGTGTTAGGTGCTGGGTTACCTGATGAGTGCTGCTGGTGGTACAATTTAGGGAGAGCAAGAGAGAGATGAGTACATAGATCTACAGGTCCTGTTCTAGCTATGCAAAGAAAAGCTCTCCCTTGACAAAAAAACCTAAAAGGGCAGCACCACCTGAGCTCGTTTATGCAATGACAAGTAAAAAAGGCTTCCAGCCAAGACCACTTTTAAAAGTACATTTGGAACTTTAGAATAAATATCCCTTTAAGAATAAGAATCACCTTTTATGGTTTTATGTTGTTGAAGAACTTTCAGGGGGGAGCAGTAAAAGTGATTCTACACAAATGAAAGAACCCACAACACAGAGGGAACTGTCAAAGGTACAGAGATCACAAGCTCAAAACAGAAACAATATGTTTTCAGTAAACTATCACACACAAGAGACTTCAGAAGTCCAGATGTGCCTTTGACTTTTCTTCTGTCTTCTTTCATAGGCAAATACATCATATGAAGCCTTCTCCCCAATAAAACGATCTAGCTCTGTCCCAAAGCTTGTTAGGGTTCCTGATGCAATTAAAGGAACTGTTAATGCAACCAGGAATGGGGATTGTTGACAAACAACAAACATTGATACCGATGCTTATAGTGTGTCTTTCAGCTCTGTAGGGCCCAAGCACTCACGTGAGACCTTAGGCAGTCCTTATTGATGCCCTTCCACCAGTATTTTGTACACATCATTAAAAGATTAGTAGGCTGAAGGAATTTATCAGAGACATGGAGTGAGGCATGAATGAGCCTAGCAGAATTATACGAGAAGGTTTAAAATGTCCATCCAGCCTAATATCTTCTCTCCAGCAATGGCAAGGAACAGATGCTTTGGAAGGGTATGCAAAATCAGTCACCCCTGGTTTCCTCTCTATTAGCAGTCCAATGACTTCCTGAAATGGAGTTTCCATCAGGACCATCAAACTACATAATTGCTGGTAGAATGTTTTTGGTGAATTTGTCTGTTTGTTTTTGAATTAGCTTATCTCTTTGATAGGATTTCCCTTTGCTATGTTAAAGGAGTAGATTTGAATCTACAAATTTTAATTATCTCCCCAGGCAGTATAACTTTTAACAACTGCTTCTGCTTCCTCAATTCTGCTGATTGCTCCATGCATAATCCAGACCTGTCACTCTCTTGTGAGAAGTGTTTGCTGTACGGACACAAAAGTCTGTCCCTGGAGGAAACAAACTGCAAGAATTTAAAGGCAGATTTCAGTCTCATAAGGATCAGATTTAGCACACGCTAAATTATCTGTGATGCTTAAAAGCAGACATGTATTATCCTGCCTAAGTGATTACTAGGAGAGGGGTGGAGTAGCTAAATCCGTACTAATTGCCCTATCCAGGGAAGCAGGAATGCCAGTGTGTTTGTATCATCCACACTTTGTGCAACCTGAATATATAATCAGGCATAACCCATCATACCTGCTGGTAGAAGTATTAAATCCATGTCTGGGGAGATTTGTAGGCTTTCAAGTGATAAACACTTCAAAAGGAGCACAGGGGAAAGGCAAGAATGGACTGCAAGGTGCCAGCTTCCCTTGTCCTTTCTGGCCTAGCACTATAGTACCATTTGCGAAGACAAGGACGGTAACCTCGGGGTGATGCACCTTAAGCTACTGTATCAATTCATTCAGCATATATTTAGAAGTTGATTGTCAGTCATCAGGAGGTGCTGTCACAGCAAACACCAGAGCACCGTATGCAATGTCCTGGCACAGGTGTCCTAAACACTTACAGCATTCATCCCCATGCTTGCTGATGGGCTACTCCTGCCTGCCAGACCTCCTTGTCCCCAGGCTGCCACCACCTGAACCCATGGCATGGGAGATAATGTTAACTAGAACTGCCAGGGAATGGTGGTCCTGTTCCAGTTATGGAGTGGGATGAGTGGAATTGGCATGAGTGCCTGCAAAATTTGCAACACCTCCAGGAACCCTGAGAGGATGCCTTCCCCATCCCAGCAGTCTACCCCACAGCCACCAGCTGCCGGGCTGCTTCACCTGCTCGT